>JAFBJT010112346.1:50449-65953 GCA_016785325.1 Chascanopsetta lugubris
GTTCTGGAGGGTTGCAGTAATACTTCTGGTCAAAATAAAAGCTTTTTGCGGAGACATGGTGTCATCCATCTCCCAGTAAATGATACATCTTCCTCTTACAGCGGTCTGAACGACCTTGTTTGTGTGGCCCTGTTAGCGAGGGAGGGAGGGAGGGAGGGAGTCTGGAAATGAGTCTGGTCATTGTCTGGAGATGGAGGCAGAGAGGGAGAGGGAGAGAGAGAGGGAGAGAGAGAGAGAGAGAGAGAGAGAGAGAGAGAGAGACAAAGGGAGGGAGGAAGTGCACCGGTGTCATCTTCGACCTGCAGCACTCATCAGGGAGGCTTTGTGGCACCTTGCATCTGATTAGCCGCTCGTTACACCTGACCTTGGATCACAACGTCAGCCAGCAGAATTTAAAGGTGCAGTGTGTAAGATTTCAGTCATGTTTTCCCCCAAAATGGAAAAAAAAATGTAAAGTGTCAGTGTGTAATTGCTTTGTTATATTTTCTAAAAAAAGTGACAAAAATGACCAGGCTCTTGCACATTATTTTTCTCCATTACCTTTTAATGACCCCATGAATGTATATTTACATGAGGAGTGGGTCCTCTCTACGGGGGGCCGCCATGTTTTTACAGTAGCCCAGCGTGGACATACTAAACATCTTAAACTGAAGTCGACCACAGCTTCTCCTGCGTGTTCAGAAGGGTGAGGGTGAGGTGATGGATACAACATGCAACTTCACCTCTAGATGACACCAGATCTTACACACTGCACCTTTAAGACGAGGAGGGGGAAAAAAAAAAAAAAAACAAGCGTGAGGGCGGGAAACGCTTCCTGCTCCCATAAACATTTTTTCCCCCGGAATTAAAGTTTGGGGTCGGAAGGAAGATTAATATGGGACGAGACGAACGCAGCAGCCAGCGAAATCGCCGGCTAGTGGAATTTAATGAGTTCTGCGCGTCGGCTGGGGAGAGTCCGCGCGCCGCGCGCAATAATTACGCTCTGTAACGAAGCGAGATCCAGGGAGCGACGCAGGAAGACAAAGGCTCTCAGCAGTTCAGCAGCCGGCGAAACGAAAGAGCTGCGTCCACACATTTCCAGCCCACGTAGACGGAAGTCGAAGATGGAGATGCGCTTTGCGGTCGTCTCCGAGTCTTCGCGGCTCACCGCCCTCGTGTGAGGCGATGAGCTCGGAGGATGTTAGCGTGAGCTAGATGAGCTGCCGTCGCTATTGGCCGAATAAAGGTGGCGCTAACTCCAGTTTGTAAAGCTGTGGCTGCGATATAAGAAGTGGGTTCTTCACCCTGAAAGCTGCTCTTTGGCTCTGCAGCGCGTTGGTGTTTCCGTGTTCTGCGCGACCCGTAGCGCAAGTAAGCTAGCGTCTTCTGCAACGACTTAGCGTGTGGATAATAGAAATAGAAATAGAAATAAAAATAGTCATTCATTTTAATCTGGAATTTTCCCAAGTGATTTGTGTGTAATCCTGCAAGGTCACTTCAGAACGTGTGGAAAAAAAAATAAATCTGGGATGTTAGCGTAGGAGAGCTAATCGGAAAAATCACAAGTCTGTCTTTTTTTTGCGTCAAATCTCTGGTTCGGTTCTCGGAGCACGTCTGAATGTGGCCAGAGACTCGTCCCTCTGAACTCGACTTGATCCAATGTCATACTGTCATTCGTGGCAACTCTGCCCCCTCTTGGTACGGAGGCCAGATGCGGCTCTGTGTTATTTGGGTTTCAGCCACTCGCACACACAAACAATTAAACTGTGCGTCCGTTCGAGCGGGGAGAGACTCCTGGTTCAGTGTTTGGCCCAAGGGCACTTCAAAATGAGAGTGGGTGAGAGTGGCATGGAGGCCCACTCTGACCCCTGAGCCACAGCCACCCAGTAAGGCTGTAAATGAGGGAGTCTCTCTCTCTCTCTCTCTCTCTCTCTCTCTCTCTCTCTCTCTCTCTCCCTTCATTAGGCTGCATGTGCCTGCAGGGACTCTGACACTGGTGCCACACACCAGCAGTCACAGCGCCGAGCAAACAGCAAACAATCAGGCTGACTTTCAAATGTGACTTTCAGCACAGTCTCCTCCCCCCCCCCCCGCCCCCTCTCTCTCTTTCTCTCTCTCGCCCAGTGTCTTTCAACTTGCGAGGAGAATTCGCTCCTGGCACAGTTTAAATGAAACTTGCCCTCTTACCGCTGGATTCTAACCTTTAATATCGAGCCTCTTTGTTGGCAAGTGTGTGTCCAGCTTTCATCATGCAATATGTATCGTTACGGCCCCGCGGCCGCGCTGCGCTCACTCTGAAACGTTAGCGGACGGACCGGTTCGACCAGACAAGTCCAACTTCCCGCTCATTACTGCGTTAAAGGTGCGGTGTGGAAGATCTGGTGACATCTAGAGGTGAAGTTGCATGTTGTATCCATCCTCACCTTCACCCTTCAGAGCATGTCGGAGAGCCTGTGGTCAACTTCCGTTGTCATGAAAACTTAAAAGATGTTTAGTTCGTCCGCTTTTATGACTGTAAAAACATGGCGGCCTCCACAGAGAGGAGACGCTCCTCATGTAAATATGCATCAATGGGCTCATTTAAGGGTGATGGGGGGAAAAAAAACATGCAGATGATTATAAATGCATGAAAATCTCAGTATACATGGTTTTGTGATATTTTTAGAAGAGAGAAAAATGACCAAAATTGTACACACTGCACCTTTAACACCAAACTTCCTCTAAAACTTGCTTCAGGTGCGATTCCCCCTCGTGACATCATACCTCTGGCGTTCGCCGACGTTCAGACCTCGTAACATGTTTGTGCGTTTACAAACGGAATCCTGCCAATTCTATTCAAGCCAGAGCAGCCTAATGCATGACTGCCGAACCCCCCCCCCTCCCCTCCGTCTCCCCCTCCGCCTCCCCACTGTCTCGTGTTCTCTCCTCCAGCTGATTCTCCCGTGCGGAAAAGCCCCATCGCCCCGTCTGCATTCCTCACCAATTAAGCCGGCATCATCTGATTCCAATTACTCTAATTATAGCAGCCAGGGATGTGAGTAAGAGAGTCGGCGGCGGTGGAGAGCATGGCGAGCGTTCACACCCGAGTGTAGCCAGGCGGCCTTAAAGGTGCAGTGTGTACGATTTTGGTCATTTTTGTCAGTTCTGTTGGTTGAAAAAAAAAAAAAACAAGAAAACGCAACAAAACAATGACATTCTGACATTTTCATATTCACCTAAAGGTTTTTGGGGCTGATTTAAGGGTTCTGGGGAAAAATAGAACAATCAAAGGGGTTTTCAAATTCGTGAAATTGTCAGTATGCAATTGTTTTGTTATGTTTCTAGAAGTGACAAAAATAACCAAAATCGTACACACTGCACCTTTAAGGTCGACCCGACAACAACAACAACAACAACAACAACAACAACAACAGTAACCAACAACAAAAAGCACTGACACCAACAGCTGCAAAGACTTTACCTGTGGTCCCGGGAACGTAAGGTGGCGGTGACAGACCATAATAACACCACAAAGTCGAGCTAACGGAAGGACACGGCTGCTGTTAATCACGCCACGACGTGACCAACACTAATCCCCTCGGTTCGTCTGCTAAGAGGATGTCATTGACCAAATCCCTGCTCCCTCGCTCAAGTCATGTTTGGCACCTGCAGCCGGCCGCCATCGCAATCAGCCGCCGCCACCGCCGCCATTACACCGAATGGCGCCATTCGGGCGCCGCTGAGCCGCCCGTGCTGTGGGTCATTGTGATCACTTTCACAGCCCACTGACCAAGACGAGGGGCCGGGGCCCTGCCTGTTTTTAAAGGCCTGTTTGGGATTGTAAACACATTAGTCTCTCTCTCTCTCTCTCTCTCTCTCTCTCTCTCTCTCTCTCTCTCTCTCTCTCTCTCTCTCTCTCTCTCTCTCTCTCTCTCTGGATGTGTCCGTAGGCCATTTGGTGAAAGTATGAGTCCCATTTTCCACTGACCAACAGAACCCGCTATCAGATACTGCTGAGTCACTCTCCGGTCAAGTGATGCTGCAGTGACACTGGTGGAGTAGTTCGTGGAAGCGACACCTTTGAAAAAAAAGGCTATCTTTTTTTGGTGCTGGCGGATGAGGCCAATAGGGAAGAGGAAGTTCACAAGGTGGCCACTTGAGGCTGGCTCCAAAAGTGAGTCAATCCCCATCCTCTCCAATGTTAAACTGGTCTTTAAACTTTAAAGGGGGAATTTGTTGAAAGCCTGGTACCAACTTCAGTTTTGGTCTGACTCAGTCACATTTTTTGCTATGACAACTGGAAGGGGGCGGGGCTTGTTTGTTATTCTATTGAGGTTTGAAGTTAGTGCATCATTTAGGGCGTGGCCTCTCGAGTGACACCTTGGCCTGTCCTGTCAATGGTATTAAGCCGTAGATGTTTGTTTACTCATCATCTTAAACATGCTGGGAACAACATCTAACGATTTAGCATCACGCTAAAAACAAGTAAACAAGGTCTCAGAGGTGTAAACGATGAGTCATCGACGGGAAAAAAAACAGAATCTTCAAGGCTTGGAATCGGAAAGAAGTCCGACACCTTTTAATGTGGCTCTTGGAAGAAAACACACAGACAGCCAATACATTTGGTCTTGGCCACGTTCAGAACCGCAAAGTTTTCCACCGTTGCTACAGTTACGCCGGCCGTCCAGTCCATCAAAGAGTCTTCAAGGGTTTTACAAACACACCTACACTGTGCAGGCCTGGGCTTTTGGTGTGGCCACTCAAATATGGAGAAATGTCAAAATGATCGCTCAGATATTGACTGAGTGCCCGATTCCTAGCGTCGACCCTCTGCTTCCTGTTTACATCGCCGTGCGTGCGCACGGTGAATGTGACTGGTTCCAAGTGATGGAGCGAAAACACCGCGGTATCAGTGAGGCCTCTGTCCTTCCTTTCTCGCTCTCTATTTCCACTCAGTCTCACAACAGAATACAATCGATGAAAGACATCACATTCCCTGTTTTGTTTTGTTTTTGCCTCGCATGCAGAAATAACGCTAAACATCACCCCCCCCCCCCCCCCCCCCCCCCCGCCCCCCACACCCCCCCCCCCCCCCCCCCCGCACACAGCAGAAGTGCACAGGCGCACATTTTCTGTCATCGTGTCGCGAGTCTTATATGACAGCTGTGGCTTCAAACAAGCGGCTCCCGTTAATGATGCAGGCTTCTCAAATGAAGTGCTCATTAGATGCCGTCCAGCTAGCACGCCGATGAGCCACGACGCTTTGTAAAAAAAAAAAAAGGGAAAAGGGGGGGGGGGTTGCAAAGTAGGCTGCAGAGTTCCCCTGCATTCTGTTTGTGTGTTTACTGTGCAGCCTTGTGCAGCCGCCCTTGGTATTGCTTCATCGAGTGGGTTGTCGGTGTTGTGTTTTTAGCGCCTATTAGCTGATTTCCGCCGGGGCCCTAATGAACAACTCCCCAGTGTTTAACTCCCACGGCAAGAAAACGATCTTGACCGCCGCCATGACAGAGGCATTGACCGTTGCACGGTCCCGTAAACCGGCGATGACGAATGATGGAGCGTCGGTGGAAAATGTTCGAACCTGCGGGGAAAGCGTGTGACAGTTAATTATCTCCTGACGTGTAGCAGGTGTCGACGTGGGATGACGGGTGTTTATTCACATGTGATGTTCCTCTTGACCCCTGATGACCTTTAGAGTGAGTGACTGCCGCCCCCCCCCCCCGCCCCCGCTCCCGCCCCTTCCCTCCATTTCCTTTCTTCCATCCCCTGGAGTCTGTACTTCACTCACTCTGTCACTCTGTCATGTGATGTCGCCGTCTCCGCTGCCAAGACCCATGACATCTGTCAGGACACTTCCATGCCGCTGGCGCACACACCAGGGACTCTCTCCCTGTAATTACTGTATCATGGCCATATCAGGGCTCCCCCTGTGGCCACATAGTGGTATGACCATCATGATGGATTTCCCATTTGTTGTGCCTCTTCCCTCTTATTCTAAGTGGAGAGTCATGGGCTCTTTATGTAGCCACTTGTTTTGAATACGCCACTTTTTCTAGTCCACACATGGACAGTGGAGTGGGAGGGTACATTCACATTAGCCGTAAATAATGGAGACCTGTTGCTATTGCCATTCTCAGACTGGTGGTGGCGCATGTCCAGGTGGAGGACGTAAAGTACATGTTCCACCATGGACATGGGAACCACAGCGTTTTTTTTGTTTACTACTTTTTCCACGGCAACCCACTTTCAGCAGCATCCTTTAATACCGTGACACTGAAACCTCCAGGCCTCCAGGTCGTCATTGTAAACGATAGCTGGTTCTCAATTGACCTACTTGGTTAAATAAAGAATATTTTTTTAGAGCAAAAAGAATCTGACAAATGAATGGATGGAAGAAGTCATTCCAGACTGGGGTAATGTTTTGTTACGGTTTGACTGTGTGCACTTATATAGAAATGTCACAGTGAAAAACAAAATCAAGACATTAAAAACATAAGAAAACCAATCCACAAAATATATATTCCAAAAAATTGCAGTATATGAGTATGATGATCTCCTTGTTTTTCAGTGGATTGCAGTGTTGCATTATTATGTCAAATGTAGGTCGCACATCAAAGCCATACCATCATGGCCACGCCCACTTGCTAAAATCCTTTGAGGATCTCCTGCTGCGATCACAGATGGGCCTTATAAATGAGTCTCTCCTGAACTGATACTGCCACTCGGCAGACGTTTCAGAGCTTGAGCGATCAATAAAGTACTACAGTAACTGTTACTGCTCCTGCCGCATTTGACTGCTCCAATCCCGCCCTCTCCTTGTACAATGTCTGTTTGTCCGTGGTCTGACCCCCTCCCCCCTCACCCCACCCCACTACACCCCCCCCCCTTCTCCCTTCCCATCCGGACAGAGGAAGCCATTAGGCAGCGCTTCCCCAAGTTTTCACAGAATATGGGCGATGGAGCGGCCCAACTCGGCGGGAGACCCAGGGCGGGTCGTTACTCCGCTTCCACACTGTGTCATTAGTGTCCATAACAAACACATTATCTGCGGCGGCGCCGCCCCTCGCCCAGGCCATTTAGGGTGATAATTAGACTGTAACAAGCCGCTGTCCCCTTTATATAGGTCATGGAGTGCTAATGACGCGCTCACTGGAATACACACCAGAGATTGGTGTGCGGTTTGGAATATACTGTTTGGGGGGCGGGGGGGGGGGGGGGGGGGAGCAAATNNGGGGGGGGGGGTTAGCAAATTTACTGTATCGCCTACATGAGGTTTTGGTACTTTTGGTCAGTTCTACAATTGAATTACAAAATACAAACAAAGAGGCATGTACTGACATATTCTTGAACCTACTCGATATGATGTTGTTTTTGTAATGTGTATCTACATTGTGTCATTGAGCTTTGTGATTATCCGAATTAGCCTTTTTTTTATTTGACTATTGGTTGCACTGTCCCCTCATGGATCCCTGTGGTACTGCTCCATAAGCTCCATGCGGCACTGCGGATGCCCAGAGTGCAGAGCATGCCCACAAGGCTCCGTCGGGTGCCCATATGTAACACTGAGCAAAGCAGGGCCTTTACACTCCCCACTCATACTTAATACATCAAGGTCAAACATACTGTGACAAATTGGCTTTTTTTTGTGCTAATTTAAACATATTAATATTAATCCTGTCACAACCGTGCTGTGTCAAGACCACTGCCGCTGCATCGTGATGGAAATATTTATGCCCGAGTTCCAGATGTGAACGTACGCATAATAACGAGCACCCAGAGGCAGCTGTCAACAGAGGGTGGGGGGGATGGGGGGATGGGGGGGGGCGGGACAAAAGAGCTCCTGTGTAGAACACACAGATCACATGTAATAATGAGCCGCTTTGTCAAAGCTGTCAGGTGTTATTTAATTTTATTTATTTTTTGTCATGTTTCATTAACACATGCATAAAAGTCCCTGAGTAAATATTGGAATTCAGGACATGGTGAAGCCAGAGATTTGTATTTCCTTTATGTGATTGCATCCGTGTTAATGTGAACACCTCATTAAGAAAAATATTAAAAATGTAATTGTATGTTGCTACAGTATTGGGCCAAATAGGACATTAATCATTCATTTGCATTTTTAATTGAAGCAACATGTTTTTTTATTAAGTCTGACAGAAGCTATTAAAGAAATAAGTAATTTCACAGCATATATATATATATATATATATATATATATATATATATATATATATATATATATATATACATATACATATATATGTATGTGTGGATGCAGTTTGAAATCAAACCTTGATTTATAGCGTTTCGTGATGGAAAGGGAACTATTACTCCACATCCCTGTTTCCTAATTGAAAATCATTGCATCGCTTCCACCGCCCCAACCTGACTGATGTCACATAAATGTTGATTTGCTCCGAGTGGCTTTCTCCACAACAACACTTCCATTATTGCAGTTTTATTACTTTTTGTTGTCGCTATTTTCCATTGAGAAATAATTCTTTAATATATATTTCAATATCTTTTTTTTTTTCTTCTTCTTTTCATTCCCGCCTCCGCCTCCGCCTCCGCCCGGCTGCAGATGCGGCGTAGCTAAGGCTCGGTATTTCTGCCGCAGTTAGACATATGATGCCGGCGTCGCAGGGTAGTTTCACACGGCAGCCTCAGCACTCCCCGGTGAGTAGTGGCACATTAAGGAATAACAAATGAGTCCGTGACCCGGGCTAGTTATTCAGGGTGTGTTTGCGGTGCAGGCAAACAGCATATGCTATTTGCTCGGCGGTAGATTCATAAGTGAAAATTGCATTGTGCCTCCATTCGGAGAGCAGGTGATATGAGCGTGGAAGGGGAAAACAAAGAGCTTGTCACTCTCCCTGGTTTGCGATGGCGCTGGAAGGGCTCACACATCCTGCCTGTCATCTTAACGCTGAATACCACTTGTCAACACGCCGCATGCATCTGCCTTTTTAACAGGAATGAAAAATAGGCGATTGTGTGCGAGTGCTGGCGGATGAAGCGCCTGAGGGGATGGTGCTTTTCTTTTCCCGTTTCATGTGGAGGCCAAACAGGAAGTTGCCAATGCGCTGGTTTCGTCTGCAGAAAGTAAATTGGATTTTTGCGTTGGCTTTTAGATGATTGTTTACAATCTTGTTAGCAAACATGAGTCTGCGCCGTGGATTGTATATACAAATGGATGTAGCATCCATGGCGTCACTCACGGGTTTCTGCAGAGAGCTCGTCAGGCTCAAAGTGGGCGGGTCACTTGTCGCCATCTTGCCAATGCCTGACCCCTCCTATTTTCTGGTTCATCCAAACCTAACCTAACCGACTTGACTTAACCTAACCTAACCGACTTGACTTGACTTAACCAAAAACTAACCGACTCAACTTAACCTAACCGACTTGACTGGACTTGACTTAACCTAACCTAACCTAACCTAACCTATCCGACTTGACTTGACTTGACTTAACATAACCTAACCGACTTAACCTAACCTAACCGACTTGACTTGACTTAACCTAACCGACTTAACTTAACTTAACCTAACCGACTTAACTTAACCTAACCGACTTGACTTGACTTAACCTAACCTAACCGACTTGACTTAACCTAACCTAACCGACTTAACTTAACTCAACCTAACCAACTTGACTTGACTTAACTTAACCTTACCAACTTAACTTAACCTAACCAACTTGACTTGACTTAACCTAACCGACTTAACTTAACCTAACCGACTTGACTTGACTGGACTTGACTTAACCTAACCTGACCTAACCGACTTGACCCGACCTGACCTGACTTAACCAAACTTAACCTAACCTAACCTATAGGAGCAAAATTCTTCCTGTGCTGCACATGGAGTGTTGGTGTGTGTGGGTTGGTGTGGTGTTTGATGGTGTGTGTGTGTGTGTGTGTGTACGGCGCCTTTTGAAGTCACTTAACATCCACCTCCACGGCTCATTTGACCCACGCACCCCGGGGTTAACGTGCATGGCGATTTTACGACGCAGTGAACAAGCGTCCGGGTCGTCCGGAGATGACGCTCCGAGAGCGGCGAGCGCTCGGCGAGGAGAGACGCGTGGCCGCGCAAGTTCGTCTGTGCTGTGGGGGGAATATGCAGAGCAGTCGTGGCCAATGTTTCTCATCTGGTGTTACCCGCGCAGCCTGTACCGACAGGCTCAATTACCCCTCATTACACCCCTGCCATAGATTAGATAGCCTCCAGTAATTGTTACCACAGTGGATTCCTGACACATGTAAACCCACTGAAAACACAGTGATTGAGAGGGATGCTGTTTGGGCCAACGCATGAAAAGTGATTTCCTCCCTCAGACTAGATTAAGTTTAACCTTGTTCAGACTGGGTTGAGCCAGAGAGCCAGAGAGTAATCTGATCTCAGGTGAATGTGAACATAACATAATGCATCTTGAGATAATGTGCAGTCAGATCAGATCCCTGAGACCAGATCCCATGTGACCTCATTCTTGTGTAGGACCCCTGACTCAACAGGTGACCTCTGACCCACATACCTGTATTTGATTATACCGGCGTGTGACCACACAATGGCCGATACTCATCTTAAAGGGACAGTGGGTAAGATTTGATGACATCTAGCTGTGATATTGCATACTGCAGCTGAATACCCATCACCTCACCTTTCACTTTCAAGCTTTTAGGAAAACCTGTGGTTGCCTTCAATTATGAATTGTTAAGTCCATCCTGGGTTAACAAGATGGCCGCCTCCATAGGGTAATGAAAACACTAGTTTGTACATTCGAGTAGTTATACACATCGGTATGATTGTTTTAGATTGTAATGCTGCAAATGTATGCAAATAAAAAAAGAATATTGGAATTCTTGCTCCGGGCCTTTATAGTGGTGAGATCTGCCTTTATAGCAAAGCTGCGCTAGGTGGACTAGTTTCGTCTGAACAACTGATTTGGAATGTACTTAGATCTGTTCTCCTCCATATTCAATTTGGTCTTTATTCTTACATCCAAAGTGATTTTTGCCTTTTGGACATATCAAAGATCAAATAGCGCCACAAATAATGATCATAACACAGATGTACGGTTGTTGTCGTAAACAAAAGCTTTTATTCGCAAGATTATTTTTAGCAAATAAATTCGATTCTTTGTTCCGGGATGAAAAACGCTTCTCGGAAAGGACGAGCCAAACCCCCAAATAGCCGCGCGTGTTTGTGTGTGTGTGTGTGTGTGTGTGTGTGTGGACAGTCATCACAGAGAATTAGCATGTTGGACTGGGAGGAACACATGTTCTAATGTGTATGTGCATGTTGCAGCGCCATGAAATCAATGAGCCCAAACAAGAGCAGCCTGGCTGTTTTTCTCTCTGAAAGCATGTAAGTATTCCCACTCGGCTGCCATGAAACGGAACACGCACAACAACATCCACTCCCATGTGCACGTATGGCATGTAGCATGTTTTTTGTCGGTGGCTGCAAAACCGTTACACATCAAAGCTTCGTTTTTGGCGCGTTGCCCCCTACAGGATGTCACGTGTCATCGTCTCATCTCGTGAAGGAGTAAAGGATCGCAGAGAGAGAAAGAAAGAAGTTTGTGTGATTTGAAGTGATTTGAAAATAGAGAACTTAAGGTTAAAGGTTCGGTGCGTAAGATTTCCGCCATTTTTGTCACGACTAAAAATAATACAAAACTTGTAATATTACTTACTGACATTTTCATGTATTTATAAGCACCTAAATGTTTTATTTTTACCCATGAGCCTTAAATGAGCCCATTAATGGACACTTACATTTTTCCATTAGCCCACACATCGTTTGACTTTTAATGACAACTGAAGTCGACCACAGTTTCTCCTGCGTGCTCAGGAGGCTGAGGGTGAGGTGATGGATCACAACATGCAACTTCACCTCTACATGTCACCAAATCGTACACACTGCACCTTTAAAGATTGGCCAAATGGGAGCGGAGCAGGAAGTGAGAGCGCTCATCCATAATTCACACGTGCTGGAGCTTCCACTGAAATCCAAGTGTTGGTCAACAGAGCAGGTCAAGCGGCTCGCCACCATTTTCCTTTCAACACCACCCCTCCCCTCCTCAACCAGAACCATCGCCCCCCCCCCACCACCCCCCGCCTCCACTCCACATGATGTCAGCCAGGAGGGATTCAATCTCTGAAATGATATCATGAATGATGCATGAAGACAGAAAAATGCATTTACCCCGGCCCATGACACAATGAGCTGTTGTCGCAAATGCCGTAATGCAAAAATATGCCGATGAGAATGTATTATGAAAACCCGGAAAGACGGCGGCGTCTAGGCCTGAGCTGAGGGATCACGACCCGGGGGGGGAGGGGGGGGGCGGGGGGAGCTGGATGCAACCATTGCTGCGGCGAACGCTGAGAAAAATCTCCAATGTTTTCACAAACGCGAGATGAATCCGCGCCGATGTCCCCGGGACGCATCAAAGCCAGAATGATGTGTGTGTGTGTGTGTGCGCGTGTGTGTGTGTGCACGTGTGTGTGTTGATACAATTCGAATATCCGTCTCCACCAGCTGGAGCACAGGGTTGAGGCCCACGTGCCCGTCTTCCATGTTAATAATGGATATATGATATGAGCTGCACATGAAATTTTAATCTGTGGAATATTAGCTCACCCAGCGAGAGACAAGATCAAATCAGGGGGGTCGTGATTAAGCGGGCGACGCCCCAATCGACCCATTTAAATTCACATTAACCCGCCATACGAAGGTATGAATCGTGACACTGACGGCAGACGTGATGCAAAGTGAAGGTGAGATCCCTCCTTCACGTTCCTACATGTTGTGATCGATGCTCAGGAATGTGGAGCGTCGATCCCTAGAATTTTCCTTGACGTCAAATCTCTCGTAAAACTCCGAAACCCCGCAATTAACTCCCCATATTTAGAACGTTTAAATAGATTCTGCGTAGCTTCAGGTCTTTTTTAGTAACGGTTTGCTTTTAACACGTCATTCCTCACCACACAAACATGGCAGTTCATGTCCACAGGTGCCATCCAGGTGCTGTCTCATCTCTCTTTACTTCTAAATATGTATCAATCCACACCAGAAAATAGTTCCCTATAGCAACACATTGTACCCGTCTTAGCACATATTAGTCATGTAGTTAGCTTGCTGCTACAAGCCTTAATTTCCTTCTTTTTTCTTTTATTTTTTTTTTACAAAAAATGACATAATAGAAATAATGGTTATTGGTTCTGTCTTAACAATTTTTAAAAAATGAAGACATACAGAAAAACAACAAGCAGCATGTGTTTTAGTGTGTGTTTGATTGTGTGTTGGTGTGTTTGATCAACAATTAAACCTTTATGGGGTGTCATACGGCTGTTGTTCATTAACGTTTGAGGTGGTGTGTGGGCGCGAGGGGATGGGGGGGGGGGCTGCTAAACCTTAAACTAGCCCTAGGGCACCAAAATGGCTAGAGCCGGCTCTGTCTATATAGTCCTGCATTTAAATTAATGAGATCCAGATCCTTTTTTTTTGCAGGGATTATTTGATAAGAACATCACAAAAATGATTTATTCATTTATTCATCTATTTTTTAATTTTATTTTTTTATTATCTTTTCATCAATCCAGGCCCACATTTCTAATGCTGTACACACGTATTTACAACCAAACCTAGTATTTGTTTAATATGTTGCACTGAATCGGTATTTGACCTTTGACGTCCCACGACTCTGTAACTCTTCTTTCCCTCTTAAACGTCTCGTTTGAAGGACAAACCCCAAAACCCGGCTTTGCACCATCGCTCTCCTCCCTGTGCCCTGTGTGCTGGATGAATATTTTAGCGGCTGTGCCCACAGAGAGAGAGAGAGAGAGAGAGAGAGAGAGAGACTACAAAACAAAGGCCCTCCGCTGTGTTAGCATACTCAAAGGCTCAATAATGTATCACCCACTTTTGTTCCTTACACAGCATCTATCATCTCCGCATAATACAGAGCAGCTCGAAAGCCATTTTCCAGCTGCAGTAATACGACAGAGATTGACAATGTGCGCACGCGCCCCTGTGTGTGCCCCTGTGTGTGTGTGTGTGTGTGTGTGTGTGCGCGCGCGCACACGCGTGTGTGTCCAATCACACATGCACGTTGAGTTGGAGCTGCAGTGCCGTGCAGTATGGCCGTTGTGTGTAATTATGGGAGTGTAGGACACACTTAGTGTGTCATTGGCTTGGATTGCACTCATGGGAAGAATTCCGGCGGCAGAATAATGTGATGTATTAAGCTGTGCTCGGCTGCAACGTATGCTAATTTGTAATGTTTTTTTTTTTTGTTTTTTTTCATTTAATCAGGTAAAACTGTATTTCCAGCCAAATGGAACCCCTGTGTGAGCAAGGTGAACCTCTAATCTCCGCCATTAGACTCGCTTTCGTTCTGTTGCATCATCGTCATCATCGTTGGCAAAACTTTATGCCCGGCAGTGAACTTTAAATTTCTTCGCCGCGGCGTCGGCGCATTCACGCCGCGCGGTAAATGAATGGCCACTTTCCTGCAGGTGTTTGGACCCATCAATCATGTGAGCGTCCTAATGTGAGTGAATGGAATGATTAATCCGTTTACAGTGAGCCGGGTGATAGATCAGGACGCTGACGCCGACAGTCGAGCTGTGTATTCCTACAGTGTTCGGCATGTAGTGACATCTGGTGGTGGAGTTGCACATTGCCCGGGAGAATTCCAGAGTTCAACCTGTTTACTCTCTAACACGGACCCGCTCCTAGTGTAAATATAAAGGGCTCATTCTGTTGTTACATTCAGTTGATTTTTACGCATTGGACCTTTAATGGATGTATACGGTCAATATAGTGTTGACACACAGATCTGACCAATTAATGGCCTTAAATGTTCATTTCATTCTCTCACAGGCCTTTTGCTCGGTCGGTTGTTGATGCATATGCGCTCTCATGTTACCTCATATAAAACATTATTTTATAATTGTTATTATTATTTATGAATTATTTTACAGAATTCGCTCCGGCCCAGACAGACGACTTTGCAAAGTGTCAAAATGACAGAAAATAATATTGAAACTATAGTGAAAATGAACGGTCATTCCATTTTTGCTCACTGGGGGGCGCATACAACACCATCAAACGCGCAAACTGTACTAGCTGGAGTTGACGTCTTGAAATTGTCCAACTCTGAGGGAAGCGATGGGACAGTCCTCACCCCCTGTCCCACCCTTCCTCCATTTTCCATGGAAATCCAATCATTCTGCAGTTTCCGCGTCGTCGTGCCAACGAGCGAACGCACCAACGCGCTGGAACGGAACTGAAACGTCCGCGGTTCCGGCGGCAGCGGTTTCCATGTTGTGCGGCGCATACAGATTGAAAAACTTTACGAGGGAGCTCTGCTGCCTCTTTATTACCCGCCTGCGCGCTTCCCCCTCCATCCGAAAAAGTTGGATCGGCGCTCGCGTAGTTTCCGTCTCTCCAAATAAAGCCAAGAACATCACACAATAAAGAAGTGTTGCTAAACTTGGCGGAAAACATTTCCACCGTGGGGAGGAGGAGGAGG
>JAFBJT010112346.1:66541-69041 GCA_016785325.1 Chascanopsetta lugubris
GCCGCTTCACCTCTAGAGGTCACCCCTTCTCACGCACTGCGCCTTTAATATTATTCTGAGTTGCAGTACTCGTGCTCACCTCTTGACGCAGCACATCCAGAACCTCTGCTGCTGACACAGCCACTCAAACTGCTGGGCCGTCTCCTGCAGCTTCCTCAGACTGCCCTGGTTCTCCTGCTGCAGCTCGCCCACCTTCACACAGACATCTTTGTTATTTCCCTCTCCTCTCGTTTCAGCTCCTCGTCGGTGTGTCTCCATCACCTCCCTCTGATGAGCTGCGTTCAGATGCTCCAGCTCCTCCCGCAGAGCTCTGTTGATGTCGCGTTGCTCCTCCAGCTCCGTCGTTTTGCTGCTCACATCAGAAACATACACGTGTGGTCGGGACACGGATTCTACATGTGGGTGAATCAAGTATCTTTATTTTCTGTGTTGCTTCATATCACGTGATTTAATTCATGAATAGACTTTTGCTTAATGTATATCGTTGGAAACGAGTTTGGAGTCCATCAGTGTTTATTTTATTCATTTATTTATTTTATTTCTTATTTATTTTATGTATTTGTTTTCTATTTATTTGATTTTTTATTCGATTTATTTATTTCACGTATTTGTTTTATTATTTATATTATTACTTTACTTTTTCCTATAGTTTTTATGCTGACTGTTCCCTTAAAAATGCAAATTTCCCCATCTTATCTTAACTTAACCTGACCTCTCTCAAACCTAAACATTACAATACAAATACAATAACATTTATTTTGGGCGGACTGACCCTTTAATTTATCTGCCTCTGTCTCCCTCCCTCTCTGTGACTCCTCAGATACCGTGGGCCTACCTGTGCAGCTCTGCCTGGAGGCTCTCTCTCACCCCGGCCCAGCGAAGGGCCTCATCGTGCAGCTCCGCCCGGAGGCCCTCTGCCACCTCAGCCTCGCGCTGGGCCTCAGCGTTGAGCTCCTCCACCAGGCCCTCCAGCTTCTCCTCTGAGCTCTGCAGACACAGCAGCTCCGAGGCGACCTGCCGGAGCAGCTCCGCGTCCCGGGAGCTCTCCTCCACCAGGAGGACCACGCGCTGCTGCAGCAGGTGAACCAGGTCCTGCTCCACACACACACACACACACACACACACACACACACAGTAAAGTAAGGTTATATTATTACTACTAACACTTAATCATTTTCTACATAATTCCACAAATAGATTGTGTTTCATATTCGCAGCACTTCACCTCACTGCCACAGGGGTCACTATACACAAGTATTTCACAAGGTCCTTTATTTTTAAATGTTTGTAACGATGAACCTGAAACATGTGGGTTCGAGCCTCGTGGTTCTAGAAGATGAGAGTTGACTCCACATCCATGTGAAGATGTAGGTCAAAGAATCTGTGGCAGGTTCAAACCTGAGAGCTTTTTTGCGTCTCGGTAAAATGATGAGTCACACTCACAAATACCACACACGCTTCTACAGGAAGTGAAACCCCAGAATGTAAATGAATGAATAAAAATATACACGATTATAAAAGTATAAGAAATGGTTTAATAAATAATAAAACAAAACAATAAAAAAGATATGTCAAATAATGAATATATTAATAAAATAGAATGATAAATAAATAATGGCAATAATAAAATGAATAATAAAACAAAACATGAATACAACAAATTAAATCGTAAATAAAAAATAATAAAATACAAAATAAATACATTCATAATGATACAATAAACAAAATAAATAATAGGACAAAACAAAAACAAACAAAAAAAACTTCAATAATTGATCAAAAATAATAAAAGAAAAATATAAATTTTTCTGTCACAAAAAATGCAGGTTTTATTTGTCCTCATTTTTGTTTTGATCTGGATCCACGTCTGACCCCTGTGACCTGTGTGACCCCTGTGACCTGTGTGACCCCTGTGACCTGTGTGACCTCTGTGACCTCTGTGATCCCTGTGACCTGTGTGACCCCTGTGACCTATGTGACCCCTGTGACCTGTGTGACCCCTGTGACCTGTGTGACCCCTGTGACCTGTGTGACCTGTGTGACCTGTGTGACCCCTGTGACCTGTGTGACCTGTGTGACCCCTGTGACCTGTGTGACCCCTGTGACCTGTGTGACCTCTGTGTCCCCTGTGACCTCTGTGACCCCTGTGACCTCTGTGACCCCTGTGACCTGTGTGACCCCTGTGACCTCTGTGACATGTGTGGAGCAGAGAAAGTGCCAAACAAACCTTCTGTTAACACCCCCCCCCCTTCACACTGTAATGACTGTAATTGTGTCTCGGGGGACGTGAACATTTACATGATGGAGCTGTAATGAGGTGAAACCCCACAGAGGTTCAATAACACAGACTATAAAAGAAGTCACTGTTCTGTGGAGCTGGAGTTTCAACATTTGGAAATGGACTCATGAGGAATTCCCTGGAATCTGAATGTAATTCATCCAAAAGTGATTGTGTATATTTTTTCTTTATGGGCCGGTTGATCAGATGTCTTTGTTGACG
>JAFBJT010112346.1:71541-86320 GCA_016785325.1 Chascanopsetta lugubris
AGAAAGTCGTCCCACAGCTGCTGCCGAGCGGCTCCATCACATCGGCAGGGATTTCCCTCAGAACACGGAACATCGGACACACAATCAACCTCTCCACTCAGGCAGACCACACCAGTCACCCTGCTCACTGACCACCACCAGAGGGCGCACCTGCTGTTAACAGCATTTCCTTTTGGAATCAAAACACACACACACAAAAACACGTCAGTAGTTTCAGTACAGTTTTGTTGCAAAAGAAACTAAACAGCCGGCGTCGCCGTGGAAACATAAATACAATCGGTGTCTTCACTCAGATTATAGACAGAGAACTGATCTTGTAAATGTTACGACTCAGCAGAAACTGTTCCAAACAGATTTATCAGGCTGAAACTCAAGAGTCAGAGTGGTTGGTTCCTCCACGAGCTTCCTCCTCAGGAACCGATCTTTACTTTGTGTTTTTTATTCTTCCTGATAAAACCTGACTCAGCAGAATCAAATCTGCAATTTAGGATTTGAAACCAGTTTTATAGATATTCATATCCTCAATGTAAATACTTTAACAATTGCACATTGCTAAAGTACAAGTTGCCTAAATTCCGGGGGGTATAAATTCAACACATAAAATAAAATGTCTACTTGTGATTTGAGGGCGTTTCTAGGCAGAATTTCAATCTTCCTCATATTCAACGTGCAGTTTTTTGTTTTTTTTTACTTTTACACATGAAAGAGAATAAAAACATGATGCATTTGACCAAATGTTGAATTCAACGTATAAAACAACATTCAATTCATGCACATTTCCTTCTTAAGAATAAATAAAATGGTTTAAATATTTGAAATTTCACAGTATCTACGAGAGAACGAAATCTGCCATGAACTGAGACCCCACTCTAAAAATAGAATGAAGATGAAATGTGTGAATTGACTGATTCTATTTGGCTTCAGATTTAAAAGAAGAAATACTTTGGGAGACGCTTCACGTCACTTGTGCTGTTGGATTTTAACATGAGCTGTTTTTTGATTTACATCATGAAATCAACTGAAAATCAACATGAGTCAGTTCAAACAAAACTGTAACATCCGTTTCAAAACAAAAACAAATGAGAACTCTATCTTTTCTAGCAGCGCCATCTACAGGAATAAAATCTAAAATACTTGTATATGCTAAAAAGTCAGCAGTGCTAAGACCAGGCAGCAGACGCTTCCATCCGAGTTCGGCTAAAAGCTTCCGACCACAACTTCAACAATCTGAGACCTGAAACAAGTCAAACTGATCCCAGAACAGATTCAACACTCACAGCCTCTTCACACGGGACGAGGAACCGGGAACTGAAACTTCAAACAAAGAAATTCAACATCATTTGAATCCTGGAGGTGCTGGTGTGAGGAAAAGCCAGGGCAGAATCTAATGTGGCGTCTGGATTCTTTTATTTTGAAGGAGACGGAGCGGTCACATTGAAAAGCTTAGCGGCCTCCTGTCATAAGTAGCCCCTGGTCTTACTGCTGCTCGGCTTCTGTCCTCTAGTTAATCCCACACTGGCCGCAGGCCTTGATTCCTGCGCTCCAGACCTAGTGGCGGAATTCCGTATTACGAAGTTCAGGAAGAAGCTAAAATGGCCGTCAGATCATGTAAATACTCCAAACGCCTTTTTTAAAAGTTTTGTTTGACTTTCTTGGCAACTAACAGAAACATGGCGGCCAACCCACGGATGCATCCATAGAACAGGAAACAGCACTTCCTCTCAGACCTGCTGCAAATGTTTCCCAGTGCTCACTCGCGGTACTGCAACCAAACAATTCTCCACGTGGCCCAAAAAGCATTTTTCCCATGGACCACCAGGGATTTGTAGTTTTCAGGTTCTTCTACACGAACCAAAACATAATGAATATTCTATTCTGGTTTTCACTGGTAGATCCTCTGATATCGTACGTACTGTACCTTTAATGTTACAAAAAATAAAAGAGGAGACGCCTTTTCGATCTGATTAATTCACGTGAGAGGAGTTTATCATCAAAGTTATAAAGCCTTAAAAAAATAGCTGTTTCTGTCCGTCCAGACTAAAACACAGCTCGGGTTTTCAGTTCCCCTGTGTGAATATCCAACAAGATGGACGCCAGGGGCGTCTGGGGAGATGCGTAGCAGTGTGGGCGTGGCCTAAATCTCAGGGTAATTACAGTATCTTCACAGCAGATTCAGGAAATGGACTAACTAGAGAGAAAAAGAAGCCAAACACTGACCCTGTCTCTTTAGTCAAGCTTATTATTTTTTTAAGTGTCTTACACATTTATTTTGTTGTTATTTTAGTGTTTTGTTCTTTTTTACTAATTTTCACAGATAACAAAAACGTGTTCATCGTCACTTGAGTGAAATCCATCAAATCGAGAGCCGACGCACAAATGGAGCGAGCTAACAAACACTGAGGTCAGAGAGAACGATTCCAAACCAGGGGAATTTCAAAATAAGAGTCAGTATTTTTTCCATCCCACTACGGAGTCAGTTCGACATGATGCAGGCAGCAAAGGAATAATAAACAAAAACAACGTATTGCACTGGTTTGTAGTGTGTCTATCAACGGTTGGTGGTCGTCATATAAATAACAACAACAATAAAACAAACGGTAATACCATAATCAATAATAATAATAATAGTAGCGCTAATAAAAACAGTTCAGACTAAGGTCCCCTCCTCCTCCTCCTCCTCCTCCTCCTCCTCCTTTACCACTGCTGCCAGCTGAAGTCGTCGTTGGAGCCAAAGACGAGGAAGAAGCCCAGGATGGTCCCGAAGATGACTATGTTTCCCGTTAGCACGAGCGCACACGCCCCCCAGGCGATCTGTCAACACACCACCAGTCATTCATTAATAAGCAGGGCCACACGAGCCAAACGACTACACAACAGTGTCTGGTTATTAACTCTTCATGTAAAGGAACAGAGTTTGGAATAATGTTGTAGTTCATCACGTTTTTGGGAGGAGAAATGAAACCGGAAGTGATTGTGAGTGGAGCCAATCAGAGAATTGATGTCTGGCCACTGAAAGTCAATGAAATATTACTACGGCTAAATTAATTATTAAAGGTGCAGTGTGTCAGACTTCATTTTTGTCACTTCTACAAATATTACATATCGATTAGATACTAAAAGTCTCATGAATTTATAATCACCATCAATTTTTTTTCCATTTCCCTTAAATGAGCTCATTAATGTACATTTACATGAGTGGTTCCTCTCTACCGGGGCTGCCATGTTTTTACAGTAGCCCGGAGTGGACACATACTAAACATCTTCTGACGCTTAACGACAACTGAAGTCGACCACAGGTTCTCCTCATGTTCAGAGGGTGAGGTGATGGATACAACGTGCAACTTCACCTCTAGAGGTCACCACATCTTACGCACTGCGCCTTTAACCTTTCTTTTTGGAAACACACTCACAACTTCAGCTCTGGCGAAGACGATGGGCAGGCCGAAGGCTGAGATGACGATGCCTGTCGTGAGGAAGATGGCCAGCTCTTTGCAGGCGTTACTGGCCGAGTCTGTGTCGTCCACCAGCCTCCGGGAGATGCAGTACGGGATCGGAGACAGGATGTAGAAGAAGAGGAGGAACAAAGGCCAGTATTTGCTGCAGAGATGATGAAAGAGGAGAGGGGTGGCATTAATAACCCCGCGCGGGGGGGGGTGGTATATATTCTGGGTGTCAGGGGGTAAACGTGTACTACTGGTGAGGACGTGGTGTTGATACTTACTCGTACACAGGGAGGGCACATCCCAGCATGAGGAACATGAGACCAATGGCCCCTCCAAAGGACAGGCTGATGAGAGCTGGGAGACAGACGGGTGGAGAGAGAGACAGACAGTCAGAGAGGAAAACCCCACCTCTCTCTGTGCATGTAAGACCCCCACACAACACCCCCCACCCCCTCAGCAGCAGCAGCAGCAGCATCGGGGCCCCGAGCTGCTGTGGTCAGTGATCATGTGATGAATCGGCTGCTTTCACGTGTTCACCGCATCATTAGCCCCCGGAGCTAACGATGCTAATAACAGCCCCTCAGCCCGTCCGATTCAGTCGCACGGTGAATGTCAATCTAATCCACTTGCAACAAGCGCAGCGTCTCAATCAAGTTCAAGCTGCGGGCGGAGTCAGCTCCGACCACCTCCACAAACACCGTCATCACGCGCTTTAAATGGGGGTGAAGCTGGTAAAGGTGGAGCCACTCGTCGTTAACGACCGGTGAAGTCACGTTAATAGCGGTGTAATAGTCGGCGGCGCAGCTAATCAGTGCTGTGTGTTCGGCTACTGCTAATGCTAACGACTGTGTTGGGCTAGCTAAAACCGTTAGCTGGCTAAACGTGCGAAACGCATCCGTTTTATTCTGCGCGTGATTTGAGCGCGGCCCCACAAACCGGGGCCCGCTTCTCCGGTTAATCTCCGCCGAATGAAACAGTGCTCATGTCTAACCTTTAATCCCGGCCATCGCTGCTGGACAAAAGCTTGACACACCGCCGTGGTGAGTAACAACAGTGCCCCCTCCCCGCCCGGCTCCGCTGCGCTCCGGTCCGAGTTACCGAGTCCAGCAGCGGCGAGCCTGCTGCGTTCACGTGCTGCCCCACAACACCGGAATTATGAGCTCTGCACACAGATACATTATCGTGCTGATGTAATAGAAACTCTATTATCATGGAAATAATTTCTTAGTATTACTTAAATGCATGAAAACAAAAACCACTCATACAAAGCGGTACCTCATGATAAGAAATTAGATTAAACAGAACCAAATTGGATTCCTCCACACAAGTGGTCTCAAGCCTCCTAAATCTCTCCACGGATGTTTACCTTTAGAACACCACTTTTCACATTTCTACTTATATATCTGATACATATTCAGATATTTTTTTTCTTTCTTTTTTACTTCCCATTGAAATGAATGGGAAGAGCTCCCAGGGGGTTGTTTTATTCTCTCACCGATGGAAGACACTCAGTAAAGCAAAGGCAATTCAATCCGAATCAATTAAATTCTCAGACATAAATCTGATTCAAAAATAATTCAGAATACATCAAAGACAAAAACTGTAGAAAGTAAGTATGCCAAAAATGAAGGCATAAAATTGATATTTTAACTACATAGACTTTGATGTTTACCCTCGAGGTTTACTATTTTTGTATCCGAATTACAATTAATCAATTATTTTAAATACTAAAAGTTGGAATGTCGAGATTTACTAAGAGTCATTCGACAGAAACGGATTTCTCCTTTTTTTAGGAGTCTATGAATGCATCATCTGTCTGCGTCACAGCTGATTGAAATTTGAGGGTTTTTTTTTACATTTAAAATGTTCAATAAACATTCAAACAACGCGAGATAGTTTAACTAAATCAATATTTGTGAGTTTAAATGTATTTATTTATTCATTTTAGAATTTTTAATCTCGCTGACCCGGATGTCAACACTAGTCACTTCCGCCGACCTCAGCCCTCACTCAGCCAAGATGGCGAGCGGAGGGGTGTCCGTCGCCTCGCTGTGGACCGAAGTGAACCGCTGCGGGCAGAATGGAGACTTCACCCGGGCGCTGAAGGCTCTGACGAAAAGTAAGGAACCGTGTGTGTTCACCTTCCCCGCGAGCAGACACGGAACTGCGGGCGGACGTAGCTGCTTCTCGGGCTCCATTTAACTGGGTGCAGTGGGCCAGCTATTAGCATGTGGCTAGGCTAGCGGGGGGCGTTCGACAGCTCCTATTTAGATTCTTCAAACGCTGATCAAAGCTTATTTGCCAAACTACTGCCCGCAGTCATGTTACCAACACATATTGCTACAATTTGTTTCCGGTTTAAGTGTGTATTTGTGAATATACAGTATTTTGTCCCAGTAACTGTTCCGTCCACCTGGGACCACTGACGTGTCCCTAGCCGGACAGCTAACTTCTCTCTGCAGCTGATCGGCTTTCAGTCAATTAGCTCACCAATGGAAACCCCATGTCGCCCCCCTGTGTGTTGACCCATTTATGTGAAGTGTTTATACATTGCCATGACAAATGAAGGAAAAGCGGATCATATAGTTGACACGTGTATTGGAGACAACACATTGCATTGTATTTAAGACTTAAAGACACGTGTTGCTTCTATATAAACACAATTAAATGGCAATAATGTTCACCCTGAATAGAATTGTTGATTGAATTATACTGAGGTTTAAAGGTGCTAGTTAGTAGGATTTAGAACAGCTCCATGAATAGATGAGTCAGTAAAAAATGAATAAACATGACAAACATGCAAATATTATACTTAAGCTCTAAAGTGACTGATAAAGAACCAGGATAACTGGATCCTAAACATCGTGAAAGCTTTTCTAATAGTAGCTATTATAATGTTTTCTTGCCTCCATACCATAATATTCCAGAGTAAAAAAACACTATAGATTATGGAATCTAGTTTTTTTTTTATGTTAATTGATTGTTTTTGTAGGTTTTACAGAATTTAGGTAATTTCACATTTAGCAATTTGGTTAAAAAGTAGTTTTAACAATTTTCTAATTTGTGAAAATAGAAAAGAAATGTAATTTGTCTTATTTATTTTTCATTTTTTTCTGTTTTAAAAAAAATTAATGAATCCCTTTCAATAATCAGAATCATAACAAGAAATGGTGCAAAACCTGGGAGGAACTTTCTTCTATTGTCAGAGAATTGACTCCATACTTGTATCATTGTTTATTTTCTTCACTCTCCATCACAGAGCACTAACCTCAGTGTTTTCCATCCTTTTCTAGTTTTGCACGAGAACAGAGAGGATGTGACGGCCCTCCACTGTAAAATAGTTTGCCTTATCCAGAACAGCAGCTTCAAAGAGGCTCTGAATGTCATGAACATCCATTCAAAAGTGCTCGGCAGGTAAATAAGAAACCGCCTGTTAAACTACAAATCCTCCCCACTGTTTCACACATGTCGTGAAAATCACTTCACACTGTTTTATTATTGTTATTTTCTCGTTTCTCCATCAGTGATATTCTATTTGAGAAGGCCTACTGCGAGTATCGCCTGAACAGAGTGGAAAGTGCCCTGAAGACCATCGAAGGTGCCCCGGAACAAACTGACAAGCTGAAGGAGCTTTATGGTCAAGTGGTGAGGATTCTGGACAGTTATATAAAGACATAATTACGTAAACCTTGTGTCTTTGGAAGAAGGAGGACATTCCTTCCCTGAGATTTCATGTTGAAAGCTTAAAACCTGTCGTGAAAGTGCTTGACTGGAGTCGTCTCCTACTTGCCGTCTCTAGTTGTACAGACTGGAGCGCTACAGCGAGTGTAAGTCGGTGTACACAGATCTGATCAGGAACTCTCAGGATGAGTATGAGGAGGAGAGGAAAACCAACCTGGCTGCTGTTCTGGCTGCTACCTGTCAATGGGAGAAAGCGCCACTGGTAAACAAAGCTCCGAAAATACATCAGTGACAGTTTTCTGTGGTGTCGATGTCATCTGGGCTCAGGTTTCAGTCTTTAAACTGATGAGCTCACTCACCCCCCCACCCCACCCCCACCCCCACCCCCACCCCCCGCAGGAAGATCTGGGTCTTCCAGAGTCGACGTACGAGCTGTGTTACAACACTGCCTGTGCCCTGATTGGCCAAGAAAAGCTGACGGAGGCGATGAATAAATTACAACAAGCAGAAGGTCGGTCGCTGTCGTCCTACATTTGTCACCCTGTCACGTTTTTATTGTCCTGACTCGATTTGGTCTGAACTGATGATGCTTTTCCACAGAGCTGTGCAGAGTGTCGCTGGCGGATGATTCTGTAAGTGGCAGTAACTTTGATTTATAAAGACATTTAGGGAATTACACTTGGCGTTTAATCTTTTATGATGTTTTGTTGATGTTTTGATTAGGTTTTTAATTAATAGTGGTACATGATGGATATTGATCTGCTTGCCAATAAAATGTTTTCCAATTGAGTTTTGGAATTTTAGAGCTTTGTATTTTGGAATTTATTCTGATGGATATTTAATGAGACGTAAGAAAACTTAGAGATATTACTTGATATTGGAAATGATAGTTATCTTTGTAGTAGTAGTCGTTATTGTTGTAGATATAAAATGAGTCTGTATCCATGACTTCCCTCTCAGCCTTCAGTCTCTTCATCTTCCCTAATCCCTGACAATCCTCGCCTCCTCTCTTGCAGGATGTAACTGAAGAGGACATAGAATCAGAGTTGGCCGTCATCCACTCTCAGATGGCGTACATCATGCAGTTACAAGGTCGGACAGATGAGGCGCTGCAGCTCTACAACCAGGTCATCAAGCTCAAGTGAGTCCAGGATCTGTCCGAAATCCAGATGATAAGTAAATCAACCGTGGAAGTATGAAAGGAACAGGATACAGGAAGTGCAGTGAGCTTTGAAGCCAGAAAGACCAACTTTTCTTTTTTACTTTTCTCAGTTCCCAGTTTTTATAATACATCCAGTCAGAAGGTAATCCAACATATACATTAAACATGATTCTCTAAAATGTGTAACCCATGGGTTTGATCCATCTCCAGACCCTCCGACGTGGGGCTGCTCGCTGTGACTGCCAACAACATCATCACCATAAACAAGGTGGGTGCACTGAGAGCTCGCTGTGTTTCACGAGCCAATGAATTCCTGGTGCCAACTTTAAAAACCCTTCATTCTCATTCAGCCTCGGCCAAGCTCGTGAAATGTCATTCTAACTCTAGCCGAGGATGTAGACAGTGACACTGTGTGTGTGTGTGTGTGTTTCCCTCAGGACCAAAACGTGTTCGACTCCAAGAAGAAGGTGAAACTCACCAGTGCCGAAGGCGTCGAGTACAAGCTGGCGAAGAAGCAGCTGCAGGCCATCGACTTTAACAAAGCCCTGCTGGCCATGTACACCAATCAGGTGGGGTTATAGAGGGGAACCTGAGCAGGTGTGGTGTTATGTTGAACCGTATCTGATGTTGTTGTTGTTGTTTGTTGTTTACAGGCCGACCAGTGCAGGAAACTCTCCTCCAGTCTTCAGTCACAGAACCCGGGTCACCCACGACCGGTTCTCATCCAGGTGGCTCAGCTGAGTCGGGAGAAGCAGCACAGCCGAGCCATCGAGCTGCTCCAGGTGAGAAGCAGCCACAGGGATGTTGACAAGCTGATTTAGTCCCTTAAAGCACTTCTCCCCATGTTTTCAGTCCTTGACTGGGTTGAATGTGGGTTCTGTGTGCGTGGGCGGGTTTTGTAATCATAGAAATCCCCATGTTCTGCTGCAGAAAACACTACAAAATTCTTTAAAGCCAAACTTTAAACGTGAATTTGTTAATATTGTCACTTGTTTTTGTTCATGAATGTTGTATTGAAACAAATCTTAACACAGTCTGTTTCTCTGTTTTCCAGAAATTCTCAGAACAGCATCCAGAGAGTGCGTCTGGTATCAAACTGACCATGGCACAACTTTATTTAGTCCAAGGTAATGACTTATTTTTATTCAATTTCATTCTATTACCAAATTCCAAAAGGTGCAAATAATGAAGAAAAACGGTTGTTGTTTGAATGTTGAGCTGTAACACTTCTCATGTCGTTGTGAAGGACATGTAACTAAAGCCTGTGACGTCCTGAAGTCCATTGAAGAGTTCAAGCACAAATCAGGGATGGTAAGACTCCTCAATGTCAAACTCTGTGTTTTCGACGCTTTCACTGTGAAGCAGCACAGTCGGACTCTGAAGTGGCGCTTTCACTTCTCATCGCGCTGATTTCAACCGTGTCTCTTCAGATCTCAGCTCTGGTAACGATGTATTCCCATGAAGAAGACATTGACGGCGCCATCGACGTTTTCAAACAAGCTATTGAACACTACCAGTCTGAACAGGTACCGGCGCTGGAATAAGTAACAACTGCGTTGGCAGGCTGTGGGAATAAAAGCACAATCAGTGAATTCAGCCAATGTGAGATCAGAAAAGGAGAAACATGTGTCGGGTTCGTTTCCCCTCCGCAGCCCGGATCTGCTGCACACTTGGCTCTGGTACGAGAAGCTGCCAATTTCAAACTCAAGTACGGACGGAAGAAGGAGGCCATCAGTGATCTGGAGCAGCTGTGGAAGTGAGTCACACAACACGCTGCCAACACGCCGCCTCCGAGAACCACAGGGGGTTTCGCTCCGCTGATTCTGTCATTTATCAAACTCACTTCATCCTGAACGTTTTCCTCTTGAACGAGCGCGACGTTTGATTCCGTGTCTCTAATGTTGTGGTTGAACAGGCAGAACACCAACGACATCCACACGCTGGCACAACTCATCTCAGCGTATTCTCTGGTGGACACGGACAAAGCCAAATCGTATCCTGTGCAAATGAATGGGTGTTTATCTGATCGATACACTGACCTCCGTGATCGCAGTGTAATATTTGTATCATCTGAAGATGAAGCAGCAGATCAGTCCCCTTTTCCTCAGCCCTCCTCTCCAGCCTCAGCAAACATCTACCGTCGGCCGACACCATGTCCTTCAACGTGGACGTGGACGAGCTGGAGAACTCGCACGGAGCCACGTACGTCAAGAAGAAAGCCGCTAAAGTGGCCGGAGAGAACCTTCCAAAAGAACAAGGGTAAATAAATCACTCTGTCATTTTGGTGCAAGATTTTAAATCTTTTTATTTTTTTATCTTGAAAGATGAATGGATTTCTTACGTCTTCATTTCCTTCTCAGCCAAGTTGAAATCAAGAAGAAGAAGAAGAAAAAGAAAGGTACGTCGTCTCGTCTGACCTGTCAATCAATTGACTTCATTGACATCGGTACATCAAAGGAGCAGTGTGCATCCAAACTGTCCAGAAACCATTTCTCATTGGCCTGCAACAAATTCTCAAAAAAAAAAAAAGAATGTGACCCACATGAAATTTGCACTGGACTTGATTGCACCTCGTACTCGATAGTTGTGTTTTAAAAGTTTCCTGTCGAACGTGAGAGATAAACTCTGGATTTTTACTGAGCTCCAGTTCGACCCCTCGTCTCTTGATCCGAGCTGACGACGCCTGCGTGTCCTCATATTCAGGCAAACTGCCCAAGAACTGTGACCCCAAAGCGACCCCTGACCCCGAGAGGTGGCTGCCCATCAGGGAGCGCTCCTACTACAGAGGCAAGAAGAAAGGAAAGAAGAAGGAGCAGATCGGCAAAGGGACGCAGGGAGCCACGGCAGCAGCCTCAGCCGAGTTGTGAGTAAACTCCGCCTCCCGGCCGCGCTTTCGTGTTGTCCACGCTTGTAATCGGCCGGTCTGACGGAGGGAGAGCAGCCCAGACTGACCTGCTTTCCTTTTCCTGCCAATGAACCCTCAGCGGAGAGACGCAGCTGCTGCGCAGGAGAAACTGCGCACGAGTCGTTTTGATACTCTGTGAAATCCATCTGGTCAAATACTGTGAACTTCTTTCACAAAAGGAGGAGTTCAAATGCGAAATATTGGCTTTCATCCTTTTATGACTTTAAACAGACGGACACGGGGGGAATGACGGAAAAGAGTTTTAGGCAAAGAACATAAATCATAACAGAGAACAGAAGGGAGTTGTGCTGTCAAATCTATCTTGAACGCATTCATCATTCTGAAACTGATTCAAGATGGACGACGTGACATCTCCCCTAAAACGTGGAGCCAAATGATCGGGGTGACTTTTCTGTTGGAGCATCAAAACCATCAACGGTAGATAAAGATGGACGAAGACGAGTGTTTACGAGGCTCGTAGTGGGCGATTCACACGTCGGCCATCTCAACTCGCTTTTGCCTCAAGTGGCCACCCTGTGAACTGCAACTCTCTCCACCTCCCGATTGGCCTCCTCCATTAGAGGTTACCACTTGATCAAAACCCGACCAATCAACCATCTTTAAATCAAACCCTGCTTCTGAAACATGTTTCTGGTCCTGACTCTGCAGGAAACATAATAAAAAGAGGTTTTTAACACTCTCTCTCCTCTCTCTCTCTCTCTCTCTCTTCTCTCTCTCTCTCTTTTCCAGTGATGCCAGTAAAACAGCCAGTAGCCCCCCGACCTCCCCCCGACCGGGCTCAGCGTCTGGCTCCTCTTCAGCCGCAGGCAGCAACGTGGTCCCGCCGCGGCAGCAGAAACCCGCCACCTCGGGGGCCACGCGCAAGAAGGCACCACAGAAGAAGAAGAAGGGCGGGAAAGGAGGCTGGTAGTGCGGAAGGAGAGGGGGCGGGACCACAGGAAACCTCTACGTCCACGTGGCTGACAAATCACCAAGAGATCATAAACTCTCTTTTTTTTATGTTTCAACGTTCATTTTAGTTTTGTCGTCTTTTTCAATGTGTGAAACCAAAATCTGCCCCTTCATGCCGGAGGATCTAAAGGACGATTCCGCTCAAATGAAGTTTGAGTTGCTGTTAAAAAGCCGGTTTCCTCCATCAGTCACCTTTTATTTCATTTTAGGGAAAATCAGTCTTTTAATAATCCCAGGCCTCGTCACACTCAGTCTGCCTAAGATTTTCACTGAATTCGACCTTTAATTTCAGGTCACCAACCATCCGCATCCGAGGCTCGGATGCGGAGTTGGAGAGTATTTATTTTGGATTCCCTGCGTTGGTCTCGGCGAGAGAGGATTTAAATTCTGTCAGATGCATGTTTTAGGAAATGAGGAAAGAAACTATTTTGGCCAAACAGTTTCCCATTTTGTTAAGTCTTAATAAAACTATTGACAACAGCAACACACAGACTCCTGTGTTAAGAGATGTATTTGTTTGGATCCATTGTCTGTGTTTCGGGTTTCGAGCTAACTTTAACAATTTAGTTGAATGTGGGAACATATGATGATTAAAGCACTGATCTAATGGAGAAATGGCTCCATCCATCTTCCTCCGCTGGGTCCGGATCCGGGTCGCAGGGGGGGGGGGGGCGGGGCAGCCCCCCCCGGGGGGGGGGGGGGGGGGGGGGGCAGCCTCCCCAGACCCCCAGAACCACCACCTCACCTGGCTCCTCTCCACGCGGAAGAGCAGTGACTCGACTTGGAGCCTCTCCCGGATGTGTGAGCTGCGAACCCGGGTCTCTGAGGCCGAGCCCCGACACCCGCGGACGGAGGCAGCTCTTGACCTTCTCTCTCTCTCTCTCTTCCCCCCCCCCACAACGGACGTCCGGTGCAGCGGCCGCATCACCGCCGCCGACCCCGCCCCGATCCGCGGCTCAATCTCCCGCTGCTCCTCCCTCCGCTGTCAACAACACAAGCCCGAGATACTTCAACTCAGAGACTCGCCCCCGAGTCCTGACCCGCAGAGGTCAGTCAGTTATCGAATCACATTTCGATGAATCGATGTATTTACAAACATTGAGCAGGTTATTTTCTCATGTATGTTGAATAAACATGAGTAAAGATGACATTTTAAGCATGTTAAAATATAATAAATCGCCTACATGAGTTCTTGTAGACATGTACATTGATTAAAGATAAATATTTGTACTTAAATACATTTCTTTATCTTATCTATTTATTCGTGTATACATATATATATATATATATATATATATTTAATTTTTTTACTTGTCTTCTGTCTTTCCATCTCAGCAGCTCTTCCTTGATTGGTCAGCCATCTTGATCAAGCCCTCCCACTTGTTGCCTGGTCTCTCCTCTGATTGGCTGAGACCAGGCCTCTCCTTCCTGGACTGTAATCACAGCACACGTGACTGCATCAGGTGTTTTTTCTGCTGAGGAGAAGAAGAAGAAGAAGAAGAAGAAGAAGAAGAAGATGCCTCTTCCTGTTTACTCTGAAACCTTCTACCAGCCGCTCACCGAGGACGTGGAGGAGCTGCTGGCCCGGTTCCAGCTGCAGGACTCGGTCAGGTACCAGGTGTTCTCGTCCATCTGGAGGGAGATGAGCTTCAGCGACGTCTTCGTCGGCCTCATGGGCGACGGCGAGATGAGGCGGTTCGGCAGGGTGGCGCTGGCCACGGCCACGAAGTACTTCCTGTCTCCGTACAGCTACCAGATCCGAGTGGGGGCGCTGTACCTGATGTTCGGCCTGTTCCACACCCAACCCTCCGTCCCGCCCGTGATGATCCGGGTGGCCCTGAAGGACTGGGACCAGGTCCAGAAGTTCTTCAGGGAGTCGGTGGAGGCCGGGCACCACGACGTGGTCTACGTCTTCAGGAAGCTGGTCTCCGCCAAGGCCTTCCACTACGGCGCCATGCCTCACCTGCTGGCCTACTACAAGCAGAAGAAGGTCAAGAAGGAGCAGGTGTGCCCGGAGTTCCTGGGCCGGACGGCGGCCGTGCAGGAGCTCCTCTCCTCGGACGCCGTGGAGGAGCTGACCAACGTCCAGGACTACTACCAGAAGCTGAGGGACAAGGTGGTGGAGGTCAAGTCCAAGGTCGCCATGACCATCCCGGACTTCGCCTCCCGCCTGAAGGAGTGCATGACGGAGTTCCTCACCTGGCAGGAGCAGGTGTTCTCAGAAGATAATAAGGACGACAAGGAGGAGAAGAAGAAGAAGAAGAAGGAGGAGGAGGCGGGTGAGGAGGCGTCCAGCAGCAGCAGCAGCAGCAGGGCCAAGCTTCTGTCCGACATCAAGAACAAGAGCTACAGCGGCGTCCAAGAGGCGTCCAGGTCTCGGAGGCACCGGCAGGCGGAGTTGGCGGAGTCGCTCAGCTCAGGGGCGGAGCCTCTGCTGGAGGAAGGCAAGGTCACCAGGAGGAGGCCCCCGTCACTGAAGGCCCGGACCACCGAGAGCCTGAAGGTGGTGTCAGAGGGCAGCAAGACCAACCACTGGCTCCTGACGGTCCCAGAGAAACAGACCGAGGCCCAGTGAGGGGGAGGAGCTGAGGCGGGGGGGGGGGGGGGGGGGGGGGG
>JAFBJT010112347.1:0-13925 GCA_016785325.1 Chascanopsetta lugubris
AGTCTAGTAAGACTCATAACGTGCACGACACATGACTGACTCAGTGTCAAGTGTGTGTGTGTGTGTGTGTGTGTGTGTGTGTGTGTGTGTGTGTATGTAAACACACACACGTCTCTCAACAGTCTGATCTGTGGATCAGTGTGTCTGAGTGATGTAAACACTTAGTTATGGGTGATTCTCTCCTGTGGGATCCGTGATGACACACTGTGTTTGTGTCTTTATGTGTGTGTGTGCGTGTGTGTGTCGGGGGGGGGGGGCTCATTCCTTGTAGTAACCGAAGCATGGGGGAATTGAACTACCGCCCTGATGTGAATACTTTAACACACACTTATGAACAGACATGACCTGATGGTGTTCAGTCATGCTTGCTGACGGTGACGTGGGAACACCTCTTTCCTTCTGCGACCATGTTTGTGCTTCACATTCCCTCAGAGTCGTCCTCCTCTTCCTCCTCACCGAGCGTCTGTTCGCTTCCCCGACCAGCAATTAATGTCATTAAGGTCTTTATCCAATTTGAGGTCAGCTGCTGCCACATGCCAACACAGGAACCTACGCTCAGTGCTGCTTCTGCCCGGTGACCTCTGTGAGTAAGTGTGTAACAGTCATGAGAAATCAATCCAGCGAAAAGTGAGCAAATACAAATCAGGGATTTTTCCATTTTTTATAATGATTAATTTACATGGAAATCCAACTACACAGCCTCAGCTAAATAAAAGAAAATAAACAACTGGATCTTATCTAATTTAATTCTACTTTATTTTGTTATCGGTTTATGGTTGGCTCAAATGAAATGTTTGTCTTGTATTTTATTTTAATGTAATCCCCCCCCCCCCCCCCCCCCCCAAAAAAAACTTTGCGAATTTGATTTTTACACCGCATGGCATGTTCCATTAGGACAAAATTATAAAATAATTTTTTTTTTTAAATCAGCAAGGTAACTATATCAAAGGTGACTACCAGGCTACACTGGATTAAGATAGAATCCAGTGCATATTTAAAGAAAGAAAAGTAATTTAACCACATTTTTCTTACAATAATATCACTACATACAAGTGCTGTATATACCACAACACAACACGGGGGCTCTCATCTCGTGGAACATCTTTAACAAAATATTTTCGTCACTGGAAAAAGGAAAAGTGTAAATATTTATTAAGACCATGTGACCCAACCATAACAAGATCACTTGACGGTAAACAGCCGTAAATCACTCTCTGAAGCCACTGCTGAACACAGCTTTGTAACTGGAGCAGAAGCTTTTTAAACGGGTTCATTCAGACAGTGTCACGTTTTTCAATGATCAATATTTAATCAGTCAACTGATCAGTCTTCTCTCTCTCTCTCTCTCTCTCTCTCTCTCTCTCTCTCTCTCTCTCACGCACACACACGCACACGCGCTCCCTCTCTCTCTCACACACACACACACACACACTAATCATCATATGATGTGAAAGATACAGGATATATTATTATTATTAGTAGTAGTTGTTCTCTCTCTCGTTCTCTCTCTCTCTGTCTCTCTCACACACACACACACACTAATCATCATATGATGTGAAAGATACAGGATATATTATTATTAGTAGTAATAGTAATAGTGATTGTTGTTATTGTAGTCGTATATAATATTGATAATGGTCATAATAATTATTATAATAATTATAATATTGATAGTAACAATAATCGTATTAATGTTTAAAGATAACAACAACAATTATAATTATTCCATCATTATAACTTAAGTTGTAGTTGTTCTCTCTCTCTCTCTCTGTCTCTCTCTCTCTCTGTCTCTCCCATTTCCCTAGTTCCCTATTTGGCTGCAACCCGCTCCTTTGTACATGTGGGCGGGCAGTTACTTTGGTTTTGATGGACGCGCCCACATCCCTGTGACGTCACGAGAAAAGTGATCAGTGTGCTGAGTGTAAAGAGAGAGGAACACGCACACACACACACACACACACACACATACTCTCACCGGTGTTTGTGCCGGATTGGACTGTGGACGAACACAGGAGAAGACTGAAGCTCTGATACTCTTCTTCTTCTTCATTGTTGTTATTGACTTATTTATTCGTTTATTTATTCATCTGTGAAGTTCTTTCCACATCTCCACCAATCATGAACGGAGTGACGAGAAGTCTGTGCACTATTGAGGACATCAGGAATCAGGACTATGGGGTGAGTTGGTCAAGATTTAAAAATTCTTCCTCACTATTGTCTGTTTACTGTGTTTATGTGCATTTCGGTGTTAACAAATATAAAATATGTCATATTTCTGTAGTTTTTTTTCTCCATACTCTGGTAGTCCAGATTTTTTTTTTTTTTACATTTTATATAATTTGCAGTCTCATTGCTGTATAATAACATATTATTGTTATTTTAATTATAATTTGAATGGATTTAGTGGCTGTGTGAGATTGGTATATCGATCACAGTGCAGAAAGTGGAGCTGGACAATCACAGTGTACTTTTATGTTTATTGCAATAACTCCAATATACACTCCACTGTATACAGGTGCACTGTGAAGTGCATGTTGCAGTAATATAGATATTCGATTTTGCAGTTTCATTCATTACATTTCTCGTCGAGTAAAGTTACGAAGTAAAAGTTCTAGAGGTAAAGCTTCGGTTTTAAAGTACAGACGACTTCTTCTTGTTCTTCAACAATCATCTAAGAACTGACAGAACAGCATGATCACTCTTATATAGGTCAATTAGAGTGTACCTATTAAAGTGGCAGCTGAGTCCCCGCTTATGCATAGTGCACAGAGTGAGCAGAGACAACGGACACCGGATCTACACGATAGTTTTCCATCTTTAAACTGAAAATGTATAATGATGTGACCTTCATTCTTACCATTAACTCTAAATCATATCATCAACTTTATCGAGAACTTCGTTTCGACCGCATCACTTGAGACTCCTCTTAAGTAGCTGCAGTCTGTGGCCATGTAGTCATTAAAGTATTAGCCCCTCCCCCTCATCGAGGCTGAGAATTAGCCCAGATAACATCTGTGCTTGTCACTGTGATGGGCTTACCTACACTCTGAGTCGTGACAGGGACAACAACAACAACAACAACAACAACAACAACAACAACAACAATAGCCCCATCCAGGAGGCCTTTGGCAGCTTTGCACTCTGCACCACCTGTGCATGTGAAGTTCAGTCCAACAGGATTTAACTGCTCCGCTTCTTTGACTCGGGTCCTTTGTGTGAAATGCGCCACAGCTGCTCTTCACACGTACATGCAGCCTCATCCGCTGTGTGCCGCTTAATGATTGACCCTCACCTGTGGGGGGGGGGGGGGGGGGGGGGGGGGGGGGGGGGGGCGGCCGGCCACAGCCCCGGGGGGGGGGGGTGAAAGTGTGGAGAGGCTGCAGGGCCAACGCCACACTTTCACCTTATCAGCAGACGCCGCCGCCAGCCAATCGTATCGGCTGATATTGTTCAAACATGTCTTATGTCATTAAGTCCGAATTTACTCTCAGTGGCCATTTTAATAGGTGCACTACAGTAAATATGGGTCCAATGCTCTTATATGGGAATTCGTATTTATTGTCCACCTCACTGATAAAACAGACATTTTAATTATTTAACTGCAATACACAACTCCGCCACTAGGGTTACTAGGGCTACTAGATAACTAAATAGATAGGTCTGAGTGATATTTAAATAGATAGATCATAGTTAAGTCTTTATACATTGTCACGACATGCCAACGCACAAGTGGAGGCTCCGCACAGCAGTCACTAAAGTCTGCGCACTGCACCTTTAAAATGTAGCATATAGGGCAGAATGTGAGAGTCAGATTGCGGAGTTGGTTTCAATGGTCTAGACCTTTTATCGCTTCGAGTTGTGTAATCGTTAAACATCCACAGGGAACAGGGTACACACACACACACTCATACACACACATGCACACTCACGCGCACACACACACACACACACACACACACACACACACACACACACACACACACACACACACACACACACCTCAGAAGCTGATTAATGTAGAAAGGTGTCATGAGGCAACAGGAGAAACTTGTGTTTGTCAAACGTTCCACTCAGGTTCAAACATGTGATCAGTCAGAACACGGCAGGAGTTCATCAGAACCCACGTCAGATCCAAAAGGCAAACATGGGACACGCCCACGCTATTTACATATGAGATACGGTGATTCAGGTCAGGCTGAAGGAAGCAGGTGAGGGTTCGCACGAAACATACCATAATGAGCGCTTATTACTGCAACCACAGCAACCACAACGCCCTGCTGGACAGTTTGTCAGACCTACAAGGAAACACGAAGAGATATTTAATATATATTTATCATATCTATTCCTTTATTATATTTTTATGATGACACAGCTTTTCCTCTCAATACTTAAACCAGCGTTTCAGTTGTTTTTCTCTCTTTTTAAATACTACATTTGCCATACATATGTTTATGTTGAGGGTTTTTTTATTCATTTTTTTATGATTCTCTTAATATATATTATATATACAATATATATTTTCTATACCTCTGTTCATACAGAGCCATAGATTCCACTCTATGCACGGACCAGCTCTAAGGTGCCTAAAGTCCCTGAAGGGATCATCAGCACATTTTCTCTCTCTGTCCTCATCCTACGTCACAGTCTCAGTCAGGAGTGTGTGTGTGTGTGTGTGTGTGTGTGTGTGTGTGTGTGTGTGTGTGTGTGTGTGTGTGTGTGTGTGTGTGTGTGTGTGTGTGTGTGTGTGTGACATCACTGACTGGGAATCAGCCAAACATGACGTGTTCTCTGTGGCGTGTTGGAGCACACACCTGGTTTTACGCCACACAGAGACTCACAGACAGGCTCTAACTCCTCATACTCAAGATGGTTACAGGAAGTGAGGTCACATGTTCTAGATCCCTGTCCCTCGTCTGTCATGTCCTCACATGATGATGATGATGATGATGATGATGATGATGATGATGATGATGATGATGATGAAGCCGATGAAGCCCACGCGCTCCTCTCAGCACTTCACTTCACACCTCAGCTCAGTGAACTTTACCAAACCTTTGACTGGACCTTTAAGTTGACATACTTTGTGTTGACATAGTAAAGCTGGAGGCCTCAGTGTCTGTCTGACCTTATTTCTAATTAAAGGTCCAGTCTGTTAAGTTTAAGTGAGATTATTTCCATTTTAATTGGTAGAAATGAAACAGAGAATCGTCATATTGATGTTTTGATGAGAACATAATTTCCTCTATGAACAAATAGGAGTTTCCATCACTGTGGAATGAGGCCCTCACTTCAGAGGAGGCACCCCCTCTGCAGGGGGCCGCCATGTTTTTTTTTCTTCAGTTATTCCGCTGCAAACTGCAACTTCACCTCGAGATGTCAAATAAATCAAATCAAATCAAAATAAGATCAAATAATACGTCACCTGAAATCAAAGTCACAGTCATAACAAAGTGCTGTGGTTGCACATTGGTAGTAGAAAGCTGTTTGTCCTTGTTAAAGTATTTATATTAATAATTGTTTAATATGTTTCCCTCTGGACTCTGTACCTTTGTCCTCATGCCCTGTTGTATCAGTTCTCTGGGTGGATTGAGTTACGTGTCCCTGCTCTGCTATTTAAAGGCGCAGTGTGTAAGATTTCACTCATTTTTGTCACTAGTATTAGGTTGGTAAAAATATTACTTATTGACATTTTCATGGATTTATAATCACAAAAATGTAGTGGTTGTTTCCGGTACCTTTAAATGAGCCCATTAATGCATATTTCTACAAGGAGTGGATCCTCTCCACGGGGGCCACCATGTTTTTACAGTAGCCCATTTTTTTTAAGTTTCAATGACAACTGAAGTCTTCCATAGGTTCTCCTGCATGTTCAGAAGGGTGAGGGTGAGGTGATCCAGATCTTACACACACACTGCACCTTTAAATTGTAATCCAGTACCTGCAAAGAGGAAGGATCGAACCTACCAGGTAACAGCTGATCAGTGACAGAATGAAGGAAGGAAGGAAATTGATGGAAGTGTAACGGTGAGATGTTGAAACTTGGCACTGAAGGATGAGATTCCTTATCTCTGAATATTTGCTTGAATACTTCCTCATATAGATCACACAGGAATGTCACTGTGTCACATCCCGATTGATGGAAGTATGTTGGGGTGTGGCAGGTCGTTCTTTCTCCGTTCGTTTCCTCCTCTGTGAAGCGTAAGTCCGTGAAAGTCGACGTGTCATCGTTTGGGCGCAGATATTCCTGAAGACTGGTTCAGTCCCCGTCTCCGGCTGCATCAGCCCTGTGGGATCAGAGCTGAGGTGTCTGATGCAGTTGGACGGGAGACAAGAGAGACACCGGGGCAGCAGCTGCAGGAGGAGGGACGCTGGAGGGGTTTAAAGGGACAGTGTGCAGGATTTAGTGTTGTCTGGTGGTGAAGCTGCATGTTGCAGCTGAATAGTCCGAAACCCGAACTTGTGGCGTTTTTGGTTCTCATTGACAAGTCTGTTCTATTCTATTCTATTTTATACAGAAGTCTTTGCATAAATAAACTTCAAATGTATTTATGCTAATGTTGTCAAAGGGATTGTCCACTTTGGAAATTGGCCTCAATACAATTAGAGGCTTATTAGTGAGTTGATTAAAGGTTTGGTTCGCTATTTTTAGTGACATGTAGTGGTTCGTTTGTGTGTTGCACCCATAGACTGGAGCCAGCCTCTAGTGGCCACCCTGTGAACTGCAGGTGTTTCTACGTCCCCTCACCTTATCCATTCAAAGAACCAATGACAGCCTTCAGTTCATACTTGGAACTGAAAAAGGTGATTATTTTGTCCATCCTGGGCTACAGTAGATGATAACACCCTCTGCTGATGCACACTGATGTCATTTCACCTCCATCTCCCTCAGTGGACCTTTAAAGGATGAGGTGATCACACACACACACACACACACACACACACACACACACACACACACACACACACACTGCACCTGAAGGCACAACAGGATGTCTTATTGTTATATGAGCCGAGCAACGTGAGCTATTCAGTATCAGGGGTTGTGTTGTTGTTGTTGTTGTGAAGTCGCAGCTTGGAGCCATGTGTTTTTGTTGTTGTCCCACTTTCAGTAGCTGGGCTCTGTTAAAGGTGCAGTGTGTAAGATTTGGTGACATCTAAAGGTGAAGTTGCATGTTGTATCCATCACCTCACCTTTAACAGAGCCCAGCTACTGAAAGTGGGACAACAACAAAAACACATGGCTCCAAGCTGCGACTTCACAACAACAACAACAACACAACCCCTGATACTGAATAGCTCACGTTGCTCGGCTAAAAGATGTTTAGTGCGTCCAGTCTGGGCTACTGTAAAAACATGGCGGCCCCCGTAGAGAGGACCTGCTTACACATTAATGGGCTCATTCAAGGGTAATGGAGAAAAGTGAAAACATTTCAGTGATGATGAATTCATGAACATTTCAGTATGTCATTGTTTTGTAATATTTTTGGAAGTGACAAAAATGACCACAGTCTTACAGACTGCACCTTTAAACATTCTCCGCTGAGGCGACTCTCAGCTCTCAGCTAATTCAACGCTGATGATTTACAGGCCTCCTGATGCCACCGTCCAAAACAAAGGCGCCCTCAGACCCCGTGAGCTCTCTCACCCTACGATCCTTTGTGCACCTTTTGTGTGTGTGAATGCAGACTGTGTGTGTGTGTGTGTGTGTGTGTGTGTGTGTGTGTGTGCATAGTTTCAGGTTTCTCCGCTGTGTGTACTTGCAGTTGCCATGTGCATCCTTGTGTGTGTTTTCCCTGCATGCCTGCGTCAGCCGGCACATCCAACTGGTTCCTTTGTGTGTGTTCCCGGGACGTGTCGAGTTACAGGTCGACGCCGCGGTCGACCACGTTTCTGTCTGAGTAGAGAAGCGAAAGCAGACGGCGGCGGTGGCGTTCGAGTCACTGACGGCCGAGCCAGGATTAGGGTCTTTGTGCGCTCGGACCATGAAGTTGTACAATGACGGATTCCCTCCCTAACAAACCCTGCACTGTTCCCTTTCTCCTCAACCCCCACCCCCACCCCCATCACATTAAAAGGAGCGGCGTGTAACATTTTGGTCCCTTCTACTGGAAGAATAGAAGAATACCACAGAACAATTACACACTGACATTTTTATGGAGTTTTAGCGAAAAGTATTGTTTTTTTTCCATGACCTTTCAATGAGCCCGTTAATGTGTATTCAGGAGCGGCTCCTCTCTGCGGGGGCCGCCATGTTTTTAAGCTTTAATGACAAGTGAGGTCGACCGTAGGTTCTCCTGCGCGCTCAGAAGGGAGAGGGTGAGGTGAGGGATTCCAACACGCACCTTCACCTCTCCACGTCAACAAATCTCACACACTGCACCTTTAAATGAAGCCGGGTCCAACAGGCGGCAGAAGGCTGACACAATGTATTTTCACACGGACACCGCCACCATCGGCTCGGTTAAGTGGAAATTACAGAGGCGAGCGGTGGTGGGTTGATCCTTCCTCCCGGCGGGGGGTGAGTGGAAACATGGTGAGTGGCAGGTTAATAAACACTTACCAGCGCCCCTCCCCCTCCCCCCCCCCTCCTGTTCACACACTTGCAACAATGCGACGTGTTCTCAAAATAACCACCGAGCATCGACCCACAGCCTCCCGCCTGCATGGAACAGCGGGGCGGGCCACTTGTCGACTCTAGCCACCTGTGGTTGGCGACTGTCGGGTGATAGCGACAAATAAAAACAGCCGACGCACACGTACGCAAAACAACAGGTTGTCATCCGGATTTGGGAGGGGCCCCGTTTGAAAACAGCCCTATCCCCAGCGCTCACCTTCGCAGTGGCGTAAGGTTTGCCGATGGCTGCGACGTGTAAACATTGCCAGCGGCGTCTTCGTCGCAAAGATTAGGAACTCTGCCTTTTCAGCCACGACCGTTGGCGGCGCGTCGTTGCTTACAGACCCCGTCTGTCTCTCCCTCAGCTCTCAAACAAACACACGGCCAATGATAGCATCAAAAGGTGCAGTGGGTGAGAGTTTGGCCATTTTTTTGGTCACGTCTAAAAAATATTACAAAGCAACTACATACCGACATTGTCATGAATTTATAATCACGTATAATGTTGTTGTTTTTTTTCCATTACCCTACAATGAGCCCATTGATGTATATTTACACGAGGAGGGAAGGAGGGGTGGGGGGGGGGTCCTCTCTACGGAGGCAGCCATGTTTTTACGGCGGTAAAAGTGGACGTGCTAAACAGGTTCTCCTGCATGCTCAGAAGGTCGAGGGGGAGGTGATGCATACGATGCGCAACTTCACCTCTAGAGGTCACCAAATCTTACGCACTGCACCTTTAAGCATCACTTAGGGTGGGGCCGGGCCCCTCCAGCCCACCTTCGCTCTGCCACAGATATACACATTACCGTTATGACACTATCCTTCACTTTCCTGCAGAGAGCGGGTTTGAACGTTATTTTATTCCATAGATGAAAAGAGAGGAGGAGGAGGAGGAGGGGGGACACCTGCTCAAGGTCTCATCACTGTGAATGGTACTGTGGGAAACACACACACACACACACACACACACACACACACACAAACAAACAGCCAGCATGAGTCATCTGTTAGGCAATGACAACCCCCATCTGCAGTCACCCCATTGGCACGTTAATGGAGGGAGGGTTTCATAGTCAACTCATGCAATGTCACATCACGGTGCAGCAACACACACACACACAGGCCCATAGCTGGTGTTTATAAGTGCCCACATTAGTCAGGTGTCAGTGGATTTACAAGTGTGTGTGAGTGTGTGTGAGTGTGTGTGTGTGTGTGTGTGTGTGTGTGTGTAATCTTCTGCTAATGACCTGTAGTATCTGGAGGTTACTCCTGGTCAAACAGGTCACACTTGTAGCAGCAGCCAATCACAGCCACGCATGGATCTCATGCCGTGATAGAGAGAGAGAGAGAGAGAGAGAGAGAGAGAGAGAAGCCTGATACCCTTTGTTCCACATCAGTGTTTTATGACACAATCAGGAGCTCATCTAGGGGGAGCGACAAATCATGAGACTGTCTTGTTGCTCTATACCAAAGCTCCAAAATCAATAATTACCTGTCTCGGGGGAGATTGTGATGTTTTGTTTTGTTTTTTCTATCTTCACCTGTCAATGTTTCTTTCTATCTAATAAAAAACAGTATTTAAAGACACTGAAACCGCTGTTTAGGAAAATATTTAACATGTAGAGTTCTTGTCTTGTATCTATAAGACAAGAATCCCATGTCGGGGTTAACTAAAATAGATCTTAAAGGGGCGATGCTGATTATTATTATTATTATTATTATTATTATTATTAAATGAGACTGACGAGTGCAAGTGAATATCCTATCTGTCACCAAGGATTCAGCGTTGACGTGCCAATACTCTAATGTGATGTCAAGCCAATCAGCTCGTATTAGGGGTGAGACATTGAGTGAAAATGAATGAATGAATGAATGTCGCGTGAAAACAGCAAAGGGGGAAACAGCTGCAAATGACCCACGTAGACTCGACCTTCACTAACTAAGGAGGCATATTCCATAATCTCAAAATGCTGCATATATATTTCAGTTATTCAATCAACAATTGATCCCTAATCCTCTGATTTAAAAAAAAAAAAAAAAAGGGGTGGGCTTACAGACGCATCCTCATCAGTTCTAGAACCGTACATACCATAACAAACATGGCAGGTACGGTGGAGAGTGTCATGGAGCTGTTGGCCCTGGCGCAAGTATGAGCTCCGTCAAGTGTCATCCTATCGTCTCAATATAAAATTGATTGATGTATCGTGTCAACACCTCGAATCTATGCAAGCGTGGCGTGGTCACGTGTGTGCGCAAGCACTTCCCCTTTTCACTGCTAACCATCGGGCATGCATGAAGGTGGGGTGGGGTGGGTGTGTGTGTGGGGAGGGGGGGGGTGTTGTGCTACTGAAACAAGCACACACTGTTGAATACAATAGAGGCTGGAGCACTGGGCACAAGTAGGACACTTTCTGTGCGGGTGCATTATCTGGGACGTTCGGCCGTCAGGTCTGGTTTCACGTCCACAGAGAGTCGCACAGTAGCTACTTGTTAGGAGGGAAATGCGGCAGCGATGCAAAGCTCCTTTCCTTTAACAGACGCTCGCACGCAAATGTGATGCGCGGTCACCTCGATAGGCCCTGCTCAATTTCTGCAGGGACGGGTATCGGGACGGACGGCCGCTCACCTGTACGGCCATTCTCGAAGAGTTTACGGCGAGACCCTTAAGCGACCTCAGAGGATTCAAGATGGTACTGATCTCGAACACATTCTTTGAGACGTTTTCATCTTTTCATTACGATGGAAGCCCAAGGGGGGGATGGGGCGGGAGGAAGGGAGGGGAGCGCACATCTGATGGACTTTAATTAGACCTATTACACTCGGGTTTGTAGTCGGAGGCTGAACAAGCACAGGGAAACATGCACGAGTGCAGTCGGTCAACATGTTTGAAGAGGAGAGTATCATGGGGAGGGTAAGAACAGGAAGAATGCAACAGCTTTTATCTCCAGCACTAACGCAAGGCCTCTGGGCAGCGTGCTGTTGAGGGGAGAAAAATAAAAAAGTCGGCGATCATGTCTGGCTTGTTTTTGTTGTCAGAGCAGCTTTTGAATGCTGCTCCCCAGGTCCTGTGTTTGATGTTATGATTCCTAAATGTAAGCGTGTGGCATTTGTTAACTTGAAAATGCCAAAGACGGGCCAATGATGCTAAACTGTGAAGTACGTTGGAAGCGATGCAGGATCTCAGATTACAGATTATGGAATTTTATCTTGTAGAGACTGTAGTAAAGGCCAGATCGAGGCGGTGGACTTCAAGCGAGCCAAGAATGTAAAGGTGCAGTGTGTAGGATTTTGGTCATTTATGTCAAAAATATCACAAAACAATTACATACTGACATTTTCATGAGTTTATGTTCACCTGAATGTTTTATCATTTTCCATTACCCTTAAATGAACCCATTAATGCATATTTACATGCCACGTTTTTACAGTAGCCCAGAGCGGACGTACTAAACATCTTTTGAGTATGCTTCCGCACGCTCGAAAGGGTGAGGTGATGGATAAAACACGCAACTTCACCTCTAGAGGTCTCCAAATCTTACACACTGCACCTTTAAGACATCAACGCCAGGTTCACGAGATTGTCAATATCAGTCACAACTGTAGGAGAACTGTGGCGTCTGGTTAAAGCAGCAGGAGGCAGAACAATGCTATGTTCCGTAAGTCCAACTTTTGGTGCACAGCTCATCAACACCAGTTTTGGCTCTTATCACCAAAAGTTCCTGGTCAATGCTCTATCGCCGGTCCAATACTCCAGTGTTTGTCTGGAGGCAGCTCAACAGACAACACAGAACTAATCATGGAGCCTATCAACAATTATCTTACACAGGCCTGATCAATACTTTTGGGCTTCTGGTATAGACGGTGGGTATGGAAGGCAGGACTTTGGACTGTTTATTCTATCGTGTGTCACGTGTCTCTTCACCCAAACCACAAACCGGAGCACTTACAGCCCACAGAGGCCTCGTCCCTGACCCACTCATTCCGCACAATCTCCTCAAAGGCAAGCGGAGAAAGACTTGGAACGCCCAGCCATGAGAACATCTCATTGATGTCGCTCTCTGTTCCAGCCATGCCGCGTCCATCCTATAATACGCAGCTATCATTCCACTGCACGGTTACATAAACAAGGATATCAATCAATGCTCTCTGTCTCTGTCTCTGTCTCTCTCTCTCTCTCACCAACAGGTCAATCTGTCCCGTCTCTCAATTTGGACGAAAGCAACTCAGGTCGCAGTGAGATCAGCTTTCATCTGTGTGAGGTGAAACAGGTACCATCAGCTGAGGATACTAATAACTGAAGCCCCCAGTATCCCCACAAGGATGTACAAAAATGGATTCCTGTATTTTAATTCAAAAAATTGTATCCCATTCAAGGACAGTGTATGGACATATCAAGAGAGCTTCAATCGCTTGTTCGTTAGTTTCATGAGGGCATGGATTATCACGATTAGAATTTATTATACAACTAATGACAGGAAGGGTGCTCTTTAGGGGGCAAAGGGCTGGGGCCCCCCTGTCCCCGTCTCTCTGGATTCACCCCTGCAAACTGCACACTTCATTCAAGCTCACATTACATTGTTTGTCACCACAAGACTGGAGGTTTGAGTGCAACACTATAAATTTCTCCGGGCTATTGTTGATGTAATGTTTGTCCCCATTAGATATTAAAGGTCTAGTGCGCGGGATTTTGTGCCATACAGTGGCAGTGGCAACTGAATATCCCTCCCCATTTTAAGTGTACAGGAGGAGAATCAAGAATGAAAATGATGTTAAAACTAAAAAAAAAGGCCCTCTGTTTGGGCTGTCCACCCTTGGTTACCATGGAAACAGAAAGGAGGACCCGCTCTGATGTAAATATTAAGAGAATAATCTCATTTGCATATTCTCATAAATCTGATACTAAATCCCACCCACTGTGGGTGGCACCGTGCCTACTGATGCAGTCAATCAAATATGATTCATCCAAGTATCTAAATCACACCCCTTATTTACATGTTTCAAATGGCTGCCTGAAAAATAAATTAAAAAACAAACTCAAACATAGCCCTGTAGAAACACGCCAATAATCTTGAATAAAGCTGGAATAAAGACTGTTTGCGGTTTCTGTTGATTCAAAAACGCTGAGAATATGGTTTAAACTTCATTTGGAGGGGAAAAAAGACCGTTAACCATGTGATATTCACGCCTCCATCCCACACTGTTTTGAGGTTTAGCGGCTGTGTTACAAGCAAACATGTCCGACCTTGTTCATCAAGACAGTTATATTTTGTCGAGTGGACAGCTTACATACATAACAAAATGGTGTTCTGTG
>JAFBJT010112348.1:0-15637 GCA_016785325.1 Chascanopsetta lugubris
CGCGCCCCCCGCCCCCATCACCCGGGCTGGAAAAACACAAGCCCACCTGTTTATCATGAAAGGTCGACTCCCACCGCCACCCCTCACCCCAAGTCTGTCACTCCAACTTTATAGAAAGTTTATCAAAAAACAGACCTATATCAACATTGTGTGTGTGTGTGTGTGTGTGTGTGTGTGTGTGTGTGTGTGTGTGTGTGTGTGTGTGTGTGGGTGGGGGGGGGGCGTTTAAACTGTAGATAAAGTTGGACCTCGTGTCTTGTGACATCACCTCAGGTTTGTTTATGAGGCTCGTGGTGGGCGGTTCACTCGTCAGCCATCTTGCCGATGCCTAACCCCTCCTACTTCCTGCATGGTGGATACAAAAATGGGCAAAGAGGCGGAGCACGGGTGGAGCAGGGGGTGGGGCCACGGTGCCGTCACAGCATCCAGGTCGGCCCAGGTGTCCCTCAAGAGGCCACGCCCCTTACTGTAATCATCTCGTCGATGGGGATTGAATCACTTTTGGAGCCAGCCTCAAGTAGCCACCTAGGAACACACACACACACACACACACACACACACACACACACACACACACACACACACACACACACACACACACACACACACACTACTACTGTGTCTTTCTTTTTTTCTTTTTTGATCTGATGTTCACAACAACAGATTGTTTGCCTTCGTCCTCTCTCAGAAAACAGAGGGAGCGGGGAAGCAGACGGCAGCAGCCTCCTCAGTTTGCGTCGAAGGTGAAACAGGTGGTGTTTTTGAACATCCGCCCGTGTTTCTGCAGCGTCGCTCTGATCCCACTTATTGTTACAATCCTGAATCATCAGCCAGGATAAAAGCTCATCGGGACCAATTGTTTTCATCGAAAATATTCGTTATATTTTGTCATTATACGTCGTAAGTCTCTGGCTGTGATTCCCCCACAAAGAGAAACTGCTCTCTCTTCACTGAGCTTCCAACGTGGATTTCTCATGGATGGATGGATGGACAGTTGGATAGCTGGATGGATGGGCAGATGCGTGGATGGATTAATGGGTTGATGAATGGACGAATCGGTGGACAGACGGATGGATGGATCTATGAATCTATGGAGGGATGGACAGACAGGTGGATGAATAGATGGATGGATGGATGAATGGATAGACTGATGCGTGGATGGATGGACAGACAAATGGATGCATGGATGGACGAGTTAATGGATGGACGGATGGACAGATGGACAGATGTTAGACAAATGCGCCGACGGATTGTTTTATTCTTCATATTTCCACAATTCCAAGGCGGCAACTGTTTCGTTCACCACCTTGAGAATCAGGAGGAAAAGAAAACTGCCGCGTCATCAGTTATAGTTCAGCGCAAGACCAAATATTAACGATTCAGGGGAATCTTGTATCAAAGTGTATGTCGTCAGAGTTTGGACCCGCTTTGCTTTGTTTACCGTAGAACTGCAGGACGGTTCTGGTCACATCTGGATCGGCACCACACCCTCGCACCGTGTCTCTCCTCTCGCAGCATCTGCTCAAACAGCCACTTCACACTACCTCTTCTTCCTCCTCCTCCTCCTCCTCTTCTTCTTCTTCTTCTTCCTCCTCCTCCTCTTCTTCTTCTTCTTCTTCCTCGCGCCTCATCTCGCGCTCACATCTGCCGCCGAGCGTCCTGACGTGTGGCATCTGGCTCAGGCTCCGTTCCTTTGAGACGGACCGATGCCTTTTGGCTTCGCATTAACATTTCAGGCATTTAGCTGACGCTGTCATCCAGAGTTCAGACAGACCTTCGACATCATCCGAACATCTGAAGTGATGAGTTCAAGGCTCCTCTGGAATAACACAAAGCCCTATTGTGACCTCACTATAGTTGAAGAATGGGTGACTTGACCGTTCGGCCATCTTTGTTTACGTTGTCGTTAGTTTTGCTTCAGAAACAAACTATAAAGAGGAATTGCTCTTTTTGTTGTATTTTCCACTCTAAGTCAGTGTGTCCACTCTGGGCTAATGTAAAAACATGGCAGCCACCGTGGAGAGAACCCGCTCCTGGTATATACATGTACATCAAAGTGCTCATTTTGGGCTCATGTATAAAGGAAGTCTAACATTCAAGTGATTATACATTGGTAAAGATGTCAGTATACAATTGTTATTACACATAGAAGTGATAAACGTCTACCAAAATCCGACACACTGTGCCTTTAATTTCATTGATCAATATAATTGACTGAGGAAGGAATTAATGTTAGGATACAAAACCAGATAATACACAAAGGTGACGAGGCATGGAATCAGCAAGGACGTGGACGAGGATTGACAAACAACGCGCTAGAGACAGACAGGAAACCCAAAACCCTTCAACAAAATAAAACAGGAAGTGACGACAAATGTGAAGACTAAAAGGGGAGACAAAACAAAACTTGACGCATTTGACGACGCGTAAGAGCTTTTTGCAAAAAAAAAAAAAAAAATAATAATATTTAGAGAAGACGTAAGTTGTATAACCGAGTAAATATACAAAGAAGAATAAAGTACAAACTGACACCTGGAGCATTCCATGTACTCATCCTCTGTAGCTGCGCATCAGCAGCCATCATGGATGAGGGCGCGCACCTTGTAAAATCATCTCTGGGAATTTGGAAGATTTTCATGTATTTATTTATTTATTCTTTAAAATTCGTTTGAAACTAATCAGCTGCAGAATCACTCATGAAAGATTAAGCAGGGATAGAACAAGGAAATAACGCAGACCCAAGTTCTTTTCCATTCCAAACCAATTGTTTACCGACTTGCAGCTTGTTGGAGCAACACATCCAAATCACCTTTAAGCCTTGGTAGACACTCTTAAGCCCCTTGGGTTGAGTTCTTGACTTACTGAGGAGATCTGTCAGTTCTCTCAGCCTCTTAAGCCCCGCAGGCTCTCGGCACACACGCCTTTGAAGCAACACGGGTTTACGCCATGATGAGAGGTTCCCCCGGAGTCTATAAATTTACCACACACCGGGCGGCGGTCTGGTCTGCAGAGGTTACCTTGGTGTGTAGACGCACAGACTCTGACAGGGTAAAGTATTTAATGAGGCCGCGAGCAGCTGAATGGAGGCTGCAGTGGACACCTATAACGCGCTTTTATCATTCACCTCCCCGACAGCTCATTTCCACCTATTTAATAGAATTTCCCATGTCATATAAAAGTTGCTGAATGTGCTCAATTAATGCTCCTCTCCTTTGGTTTAAAAAGAAAAAAATGTATTGCAAAAATCTGCACTGTACTTTGCACGGAACTTTAAGGTTGTTGGAAAAACTTTGTTACATATATTTTGTTAATCTGACTAATCTACAATTTCAGCTACTCTGGAGCTTTATTACTTAAAGGACTGCCCGGTTCTGAAGACTTTTATAAGTCCTTAATGTTCATTCTTTTATATTCCTTATATATATTTTGTCTTTTTTCGCTTGATGAATTCACATTTCATATTCAGTGTAAAAAACATAGCACACAATAGAAAACTGTGGTCATATGATATCATATATTTCGTTCCAGTCGGTTCGAGTTACATATCCTTTATCTAATGCAGGGCCGTCCAAACTGTGGCCTAAAATATAAAAAATATAATGGAATGTGGCCCACATGAAATTTGCACGTGACTTGATTTTTCTACTTCTTGCTTTTAACTTAAATATGGCCAAGGCCCTTTTTGTGTTTGACTGTCTTTTTTGTCTTTTTGTGTCAACGTGACTTCATTGAACCAGATTACAGTCACACACAGCTTTAGAACATGTCGTTCCTCAGCCTAAACCAGACCTGTGGGCAGGAACTGACCCAGTTACAGGTCGGATCAGTGCGAGACACCGGGTCAATAACTCGTTGTACCAATGTGACCACAACTTACCCGACCCGACCCGCCAGGCCCCGATGAGTCCTCAGAGTCACCGGTCAGTGATCAACACTCCGACCTGAGACTGCAGTGTCCTGTGTTAGATGCTACGCTGCTGTAAATGGTTTTGTAAAGCGTATTTTCCTCCCACACATTGTTGAACTTGAGGTTTTACACATGCAGGTGAGGATGTGGGGGGAGCGGTTTCAGGATGGGGTTCAGGTGTGAAGGGAGTGAATGGGACTTAAGTGATTTGTCTTTTCTGCGAAACAATCTGTTTTCCTCCTCTGCGGCTCCTCCGCTACATATTGTTTACTTCTCTGGGTCAGTGGTCGTGGATGAAAAGGCTAAACTATGGATATGCTTTGATTCATTCACATTCCTCTGTTTCCCTCTGCCCATTCAACCCTTTTCTCCTTTGAAAGAACATCTCTATTTTCTCATGAGTTACTTCTTGGCAATTTTACTTTCATTATTATTATTATTTTGTAATTATTATTATCATTTTTACACATAATGCCCTTGGACTAATTCCCTCATTTTATTCCATTTCTTTATGATTTTGAAAAAATAACCTAATGCCGTCTTTAACTGAATCAAACCCAGAATTCCTCCTTTGAGAATGAGCCAAAAATGCAGCATCACTACGGTGGGAATAAGTGCAGAGAGCCGCGGGGGCTGGTAAATAAGACCCCCCTAAAAAGAAAAAGAGAGTCATCATTGTGTTGACAGAAACACGTTATGCATTTTAAAACTTACAACCGTGATTTAAACAAGCAAAGGGAAACCTAATTCACACTGTAGCTTTTTGGCCTGGAGCCCAACCCCCCACCCCCCACCCCACCCCCCCCCCCCCCCCCCCCCCCCCCCCCACCCCAGCCCCCCACCCCCCACTCTCCCTCCCGCATCCTCACACACACATTTACTCTGTTTTCACCCAGAAAACCAGTGTTGAGGTGCCCATAAACATGCCGGTGCTGCAGAAGAAAATCAATTGTAATGCATGCTGAGGTTCACAATGGCCTATAGCAGCAGCTGTAGCTGTGAGTGTGTGTGTGTGTGTGTGTGTGTGTGTGATGTATGAGAGTCAGCCGGGGGGAACCGGCGGAGGACAAGGTGCTCGCTTAATATTTGTCTCGTGTAAATTAAGCTTTAGGTGTGTCGCACTAAAATCGTTGTCCTCGCTCTGGCAGCATCATCTGTAATTTTATTAGTTATTGAGAGTAGAGAGGAGTTTTTATAGTGTCGGAGGGAAAACTGGGACGCCACACACCGAGCATACAGCCACACCGAATCAGGCGCCTTAAAGGTGCAGTGTGTAACATTTGGAGACATCTAGAGGTGGGGTTGCGTGTTGTATCCGTCACCTCACCCTCACCCCTCCTGAACATGCAGGAGAACCTGTGGTCGACTTCAGTCGTCATTAGAACTCAAAAGATGTTTAGTACGTCCACTCTGGGCTACTGGAAAAACATGGCGGCCCCCGTAGAGAGGACCCCCTCCTCATGTAACTATACTTTAATGTGCTCATTTAAGGGTAATGGTAAGGGGGGAAAAAAGCATGTATGTGATTATAAAATCACAAAAATATCAGTATGTAAGTGTTTTGTAATATTTTTTAGAAGTGACAAAAATGACCAAAATCGTACACACTGCACCTTTAAGTTCTCCTGTTTATTTGAAATCCTGAAAATGAGTGTAGCTCCAGACCCCGCCCCTAAATTAAATTGAATATAACTCTCATGAAAATATCACTAGAACTATTTTGGATTCACTTTTTCCTTTTAGAAGTGAAAAAATCTCACTCACTGGGCTTTTAGAGAAAGGTCAGAGGTCACTGTCACTGATGACACACAAACCAATCCATCGAGAAACAAACAGGGGTGACAGCGGAGCCCCCTGGTGGAGGTGGTATCAAATCTAATGCGATATACAGAATGAGTCTCAGAAGTGTTGTGGATCAGCGCCATTGCAAAGTAGTAACCAAAAACACAGGACTGTGAATGAGGCACAGAGAGATGTAGCTGGACTTCCTGTACTAACCCCGCCCCCTCCCACCCCGCCAAAATAAAGCCCGGACAGAGAACACACAGACACTTGTCAGGCCTCGGTTGCTGTTGTACAGATCTGACAGAGGCAGTTCAGGGATGCTGCCTTGTCCATCATCCTGCCTGCTGACACACACACACACACACACACACACACACACACACACACACACACACACACACACACACACAGACATGCATCAAAGTCCTGACAGATGCACCTTGGGACAGTAGTGTTGCTGTGTTTGTATGTGACACACTGACTGTGTGTGTGTGTGTGTGTGTGTGTGTGTGTGTGTGTGTGTTTTGGTGGTTCTGTGTCTTCATCCTTCTCAGACCAGACAACCAGAGCCGACACATCATGTCGGAGTCTTTTCACATAAACTGACAACCACTTAAAAACAAGGGCGGGAACTTCCAGCCTCCAGGTTGTCTCTCACACACACACACACACACACACACACACACACACACTCACAAAACTCGCAGCAACCAAAGTCTGACAGTGACAAACAGGAAGGCAAGTTTTCAAGGCAAGAGTGAGCTTCCATCCAAAAAGAAGAATCTCTCCATTTTTCCATTAAACTATAAAAAGTTAAAGGTGCAGTGCGTAAGATTTTGGTCATTTTTGTCACTTACAATGAGCATGTACGAGCTTGAAATATTTCAAAACAATTACATGCTGACATTTCCATAAATGTTTAATCACATAAAAAAATGTTTTCCATCACCCCAAAATGAGCCCATTAATGTATATTTACATGAGGAGGGGGTCCTCTCTACGGGGGCCGCCATGTTTTTACAGACGTGAAAGTGGACACACTAAACATCTTTTGAGTTTGAATGACACCTGAAGTCGACCATGGGTTCTCCAACATGCTCAGAAGGGTGATACAACACACGACTTCACCTCTAGATGTCACCAAATCTTACAAACTGCACCTTCAAACACTCAAAACACACACAATGCATCCGCTCCACAAACAAAACGCCGCGTAGGAACAAACTCCTCCCCCTGACATGAAAAGTCAACAGAAATAACACATGCACATGTTTGTTGAGCCGTTAAATGTGGAACCAGCTGATTTGGCCGACAATACGACACAAAGTCACTGAGCCCAAACGCAACGACAAGATTAAAGCCTGGTTCGACGTCCTCTCTCTGCTGTGCAGGTTCCTCCTCAATGTTTTGCGTCACGCTGACGGGACACGACATAAAGTTTTATTTGTTTTTTTGTTTTTTTTCGTTTTCCCTCAACCCGCCCGAGCCCCAGTCCGACCCAGATCACGACCAGACCGTGGGAGAGTCAGGCGACCCTCATCAAAGTGAAGCACCTCACAGCCTCACAGCAGAGAGGTGCGAGTGATATAATAACTGAACGCGGCCCTCCAAGGATGTTATAAAAGCTGAAACGGCCCTTGATAGGGAAATGGCTCTCCACCTCTCGACTTAAAACCATAAACTGTGATAGAAAAACCAATTATGTTTGAAATTCACGTTTAGACCTGGCGGAAGGGTGAGCGACTCATTATGTTATACTGGAGAAATGTGTTTATTTACTTATTTTTTAAAGGTGTAGTGTGCAGAATTCCTCAACTGGTGTTTGTATATAGAACATGCCAAGTTGGCCCCTCCTCCCTTGCCAGCAACACCAATAGGACTTGATGTGTCTACGGTTGATTACATTTGTTGCAGAAATGCCAGTGCTTTGTCAAGCCACATAGCTACCCTTGGAATGTTTCGTAAACTGATAAACAACACAAAGATGAGAATCTTCTGTGCAGGTAAATATCACAATATTTACACACAGGGATTACACACTTGGCACATACGTATCCTGCTTACTGTCCCTTTAATAGTACAATTAGATGTTGCATTTAACGTCTGTGGCTAATAGTATAATGTCTCCACGCTGTCCATCGGTCAGCCATCATGCTTTTGAACCATAGACTGTGTCTGAATGTAGACACAAGATGGCGACGGTTCACTCGTCGCCATCTTGCCGATGCTGAACTCCTCCTACTTCCTGGTTCATCCAAAAACGGGCAAAGAGGTGGAGCACAAGTAGAGCTGGGGTAGACTCATGGTGCCGTTACACCCTGCAAGGTTTTTCCACCTGTATTGGCCTCATTCCTCAGCCCTGGAGGTCGCCGCTTATTTTGAACATCATGAATTTAAAGCACATTGAAGAAATCTCTTCAAACTCAATCAACATGTTCACTCGAACTCAGGGATGAACTGATTAAAATTTGGTGATTTCGAAGAAATCTCTGGATTACCTAGAAGGCGAATTTCTTCGGATCGGAATTTGATGGCTAAAGGTCAACGGATCTCCTCTTCTTGTCAAACATACTTCACCCTCGGATTTGGTTGAAATGTTCTCTCGGGTTGCCAGATCTCAACCATCCCTCGAATGAGCCAGGGAAGATTTGTCTCTTCTAAAGAAAGAAGAAAACTTTCATTGTGAAACCAAAAGTGGGTTTTCGAGTTTTCACCAGAGGGCTCAGCTGCTCCTCTGCCAAACACTAGGAATGCATCTCAATTATTCCTCTGCACTCCAAACACACAGGTGTGTGTGTACTGTATTATAACAACAAACAAATGTACAGGCATGCAGCACTTCAGGGGACAGATATGACACATTTACAGGCCGTTCTTTGGCAAAACATGAAACAAGGCTCGAAAGACGATTGGCAGTTTGGAGGGAATGGGTTGTTGGAGTCTGTGCCGGTGCTTGTTGTTTGCCAGAGATGACTGTGTCCATGTGCTACACAAGTAAACAAGCTTGTGTGTGCATGTGCGAGTGTGTTAATAAACTGAGGGAGGGTCTCGCGGAGGTGATAAATAGAACAAAACACGCGGGGATGGATTAGCTCAAGAGAGGGGGGAAGCAAATAAAGAGATTAGGATGTCTTGAGATTGAGGGATGGAGGAGGGACCGAGGACGGGATGAGGCAAGGTGTACGAGGGATGGATGAAAGGCAGGAGGAAGGAGGGATAAGAGATGAAAGGGTGGTGTGTGGGGGTGGATGAAGGAGAGGAGGAAGGGAAGGTGGAGAAGTCTGGAAGGAAGAGGAAAACAAATAAAGTGGAGGGGGAGAGTTGAAGCCAAGAGAGATGGAAGAGGAAATGAGGAAGTGGATTAAACGGGAGGAAGTGAGGGGTGGAGCAGGAAGAGAGAGAGAGAGAGAGAGAGAGAGAGAGAGGAGATGATAGCAAACCTAGAGAAGATAAATAATGTGTATTCGAGTGTAATAGTGATGAATGTAAAAGGAGAGTATAGATATTTCAAAAGAAAAGGGAGAAAAGAAGGTGGAGATTAGAGGAAGATTTAATGCACAGTCGGCAGAAATATCTGATAAATCGACTCGTTCTAAAGGAGCTTTAGGGAACTTTCCAAAACTAAACACTAGAGCAATGCGAACGTCTGAGCTGGTTTGCTTGAACTCTGGACTCAATTATTGAGCTGTATTACGCGCTGTTATCGCTATACTCAGGTTAGCATCACGCTAATACCATTGTCTCAGGATGATAGCGTGATACAGGTCGATGGGGGTTGAAGTGCATCAAGCACAGGCTCTTTTTCGAGCTCTTGCAATGAGTGATGAGTCGGCTCTGAATGAGCCGGTTCAAAGAGCCGGTTTAAAGAGCCGTTTCAAAATGGGAGTCAATAATCATAAGTGACTCCGCCTTGTATTTGTTCTCAACGTAATTCATGGCAGAATGCAATGACTGAATGAGGATGGACAAGGGTTTTACCACATCATTTATTGATATTGGATAATGTAATTTTTTTACTTTTGAATACTTTCATAATGTAAGTGATATATATGTACACGTACAAGTTATAAGTCAATACTGTGCTAAGCTAAATTTAGCTGAATTATAAATAAAAAATGGGGGTAAAATGAAAAAGAGCCGTTTAGGAGCCAAAAGAGCCGGCTCTTCCTGATGAGCTGAGCCGAATGATCTGGCTCACTAAGAAGAACCTGGACTCCCATCACGACTTGTAGCAGCACGTTCACATATTGGAATCAGAAATCACTCTTCAATTTTAACTTTTGTTCAAACAGGTATTTGTATTTTAGTCATTCCGTTTCTTTTAAATAGCTTCGCTGAAATCCTTCTTTGTCTTTTCCCACCACAACAAACCGTAGGAGGCGGCACCGTGCCGCCTGCTCCCATCTCATCAAAGTCACGTCAAAAACAAAGGGATTGTTTCACGTTTCCTGGATTGAGCAAAAAATCAGCGAGGGAATCGGGGAATTCTGAGCAAAGCAAATTTCATTTTTAAGCAAATCCTCCTCCGACTGACGCTCCTTTTTCCTCTTTTGTTCATGGGTTTTCAAGGCCTTAACCCCCTCTGTCTATTTCTCTCTCTCTCTCTCTCTCTCTCTCGCTCGCCCTCGCTCCTCTCCGCAGGGTGTGGTTCCAGTCAGGCATCAACTTCCTGGCGGTGAAACCCAGCAACCTTGTCGCGTGGGAGATCAAACAGGAAATGGCACCGGGAAGCAGTTCGTTGGCGGTGATGTGTCAGAGAAAGGCCTCCTCCACAGCAGAGAGGTAAGACTGAAGACTCTCCCTCTCTCTCTCTCTCTCGCTCTCTCTCTTTCATCCAGCAGCTAGTTATCCTCCCCCTGTTATACTCAGAATCTGTGGGCGCCGCATAAACGTCTGAACAGCTCTTTGATTATTCCACTTCAAGAGAGTCGAGGTGTTTAAACCTCATATTCCTCAATACGAGAGATATTCCTCTTGGCCTTTTTTCAGATTGAATTTCCAACATGTTAAAATATGTTCTTTCCTTACAGGTGGCTAATTATGCCACGAGGTAAACGGAGAACTGAATAACTATAATCCAAGGATTTGTAAAGACATCTCTGAGTCATGTTTCATCCAGATTTAGTCTCTTTAATCGAACTGTGACAGTGGAACAAGGATTGTTGCCTGGTGATCAGCTCTTTGTCTGACCTTTGACCTGTAGCCTTTGACCTATACCCTGGAGGTGTGTGCACGTGTGTGTGTGTGCACGTGTGTGTTTAAGATTGATAGAGTCGAAGAGTTGAGTTGAAGTTAAGTGTTCGTTTTATCCTGTGTACACATGCAGGCAGTGGAAAGTGCTGACCTGTGTGTCATGCTACATTTGCAGCTTACTTGGTAAATTGTGTGTGTGTGTGTGTGTGTGTGTGTGTGTGTGTGTGCGGCAAATAAATATACGCTTACCCTGTTGACATGTTGTTGTAGCCTCTGGTCAAGTGGAGAGAGAAAAGTCCCAGAATGGGGTTCAGGGTTAGCTTGGTGAAGCCATTGCTAGGAAAGCACTTTCCACACACACACACACACACACACACACACACACACACACACACACACACACACACACACACACACACACACACACACACACGTTTGGTAAAGCAACTGGCAGGGTCCACCACCACTGCGGGTGTCCGCCGGGAATCAAACCATTTGTCCTCATGTTCCTTTTCCCGCTTCACGGCGCCGAGCCGCGCTTCAATCTAAAACCCAAACAGAACTGCCTCTACAAACGAATCAGCTGTTTACGCTGAATAATGAGATCTTCCACCTGAGTGGCTCGAAGCGAGCAGCCAGCCAACAGCTCACACACACAGTTTGCCGTCGCCGGAGCGGTCGGAGCGCAGAGCTCGGAAGGAGCGGCGCCGTCCGCGGTGCTGAAACGCCAGTCAGGCGACAGCCACGTGCGCAGGAGCCGTTGACTCGGCTGGAGACGAGTTGCCTGAGTTGCTCCCGTCAGACCTGCTGTGTTTCAACACTGCGCCATGTTTGAATGCAGAGGTCCGGGAGGAGCCCACAGCGCTGCTCGCTCGCTCTCTCTCTCTCTCTCTCTCTCTCTCTCTCTCTCTCTCTCTCTCTCTCTCTCTCTCTCTTTCTTTCTCTCTCTCTCTCTCTCTCTCTCTCTCCTCGCTCTCTCTCTCTCTCTCTTTCACACTCACTACACCCTGTCAGCTCGTCATTCAATCACCAGCCACACCCACTCCCCACAGCTGCACCTCCTCAGCACAACCTTACATAAGCCCCAGTCTCTCACACACACACACACACACACACACACACACAAACACACCTCGCCAGTTCCTGAAGTACTTACTTACCAGCAGTTCCAGTTACGCTACAGTTGCTGGGACGTACTAAACGTCTTTTGTAGTAGAGTCGTGATGACAGCTGAAGTCAACCACAGGTTCTCCTGCATGAAGTGTGAGGTGATGGATGCAACTTCACCTCTAGAAGTCACCAAATCGTACACACTGCACCTTAAATGTTTTCATATTGTGATGAGAGCGATGGAGTGTAAAAAACAATGGTTGAAATGATGAGCGCTTACTCACCATATCGACTAACTATTACCATACTATAGCTATAATGCCTTTGAATTACTTTAAAGGTGCAGTGTGTAGGGGTGAGGTGGTGAGGTGCTGAAGTTTCATGTTCAATGTTTAATGTCATTTCACCCCTCTGAAACCTACGGTCAGTATCCAGTTATTATTAAAACTCAGGTGGTGTGTTTGTCCATTCTGGGCATCTGTAGAAACATGGGCTCGTTCGAGGGTAAAGAAAAACCAGGAAATCGTAGAAGTTATTATTTAAAATGATATTTTTTTCCACTATTAGTCCATTGAAACGAAATCTTTACACATTGGGCCTTTTTAAAAAGTGTGAAACTGACCTTGACGAGTTCCTCACACGTACGTGAACAGCTCAGCGTGAACTCTGCTCGGTGAACAACAGTATTTATAAATCGAGTTTTCTGTACTTTCAGTTTTTCACCATTTTTCTGATTCAGCAGCTGAAAGAGAAAACTCAATACGACTTGTTCTTGTTATTCTTGTAACAACGTGAAGGTCAATTCTGTCATTCTGTTTGTTTTGTTGTTGAAGCACTGACAGAAGTATTTTAATGCTTTGTTAGAGTCAGATCTAGTGGATATTATGGAAAGAGATAAAGTTGTGCAATCGATTAAAATCAGTGTGAATAGAAAACAAAAGGAGGCGGCTACGCAAAACACGGACCCACTCTTAATACACGTTGAGCTAGTCTTTATACTATATAACTAGTCCATACATGTATGTGTATATATATATATATATATATATATATATACACACACACACATGTACATACTGAATGTATATACATACTGTATCTCTGTCTCCCCTCTCCCCTCCTCCTCCTCCCTGTTCCCCTCTCGTCCCTCTGCTGTCCTGACGAATGACTTCCCCCATTGCATGAAACTGTTATTGCTGGGCCTCAGCTCAATTAGCGCCACTTAGCTAGCCGTTAGCCACGTCCAGCCTTGACTGATAGACGGAATCAGCAGCAGTGAACAATCCGAATGTGCCCGCGGAGGAAATAAAAGTGATGACACGACAGCTTTCAACTTTGGAATGAAGAGCGTGGGACAATTAAAAGTTTTCTACGGGACACTTCTGAAACTCTGAGGCAGGTTGTCGGGGCGATGATTCTCGTGTACAGGAGGAAGTCGTACTTTTTGTTGTTATGTTTTGCTGTTTATGTGTAGATGTTAATTTACTCGTTTCCAATCAGCAACACATGGTGACAATCTTAGTCTATATTACCGTGACATGAACAGTGGAATCATTTTTACCCCCCCCTCCCCCCCCCCCCCCCGGTGGCTGGTTTTGGTATTTGTCATACACCGTATCTCCTCCATGTCAGTGCATGTAAATAAAGTTGAACAACTTTCACTCTCTGCCTTCAGGCCCCTTTCTCCTTAAAGGTGCAGTGTGTACGATTTGGTGACCTCTAGAGGTGAAGTTGCGTGTTGTATCCATCACCTCACCCTCACCCCTCTGGTCATGCAGGAGAACTTCAGTTGTCATTCAAACTCAAAAAATGTTTAGTATGTCCATTCTGGGCTACTGTAAAAAAACGGAAAAAAAACAAAAAAACATGGCGGCCCCCGTAGAACGGACCCACTCCTCATGTAAATATACATTAACGGGCTCCAAGAATAAAAGATTTAGGTGAATACAAATCAATGAAAATGTCCCTCTGTCATTGTTTTGTATCGTTTCCAGCGGTGACAAAAGAGACTGAAATCTCACGCACTGCACCTTTAAGTTAGCATTGAAACCAAGGTGCTTTTCTGAGAAGCAAAAGCAGTCGTATCGACGCTCTGCTAATGTTTGCGTCACCGAGTCACGCTCCAGCGCGTGAAACGCAGAAGACGTGTGATGGCGGCTGCGATGCGCCACGACACGCTGAGGCCTGGAGGCAGAGAGGGAGCCGCTGTCGCTCATCAGCGCCCGGAGCTCTTCATTCCAAAACAGCTGTTTATTGTTGTTTTTTTCTCCCCTTGGTGTTGGCATGTAAACATGGGTTATATTCTCTCTCTCTCTCTCTCTCTCTCTCTCTCTCTCTCCTCTCTCTCTCTCTCTCTCTCTCTCTCTCTCTCTCTCTCTCTTCCTATGTGTCTGTCTTTCTCTCTTGCCCTGAAGGAAAGCGGCATCAAAGTAGCACGGGTGTAAACACAGAAAGTGATGCTTTAGAAACCAGATTATGAAATTGCACACACAAAGACACATGCGGGGAATCACTGCACGCGCGCACGCACGCACGCACACACACACACACACACACACACACACACTTACACACATCACTCTCGCCAGCACCATCTTCAAAGTGATACTGTAAACAAAGGACGTGCCTCTAAGCTCAGATCATGACGTGGTGAGTTGCATAAATATATGACGCGTGCACCGACGCGCAAACACAGGAAGCGGGTTGTCGACCGATGCCGCGCCACTTCCTGCCCGATACGAGGACTGTAGACGGGCTTTACGACACGCGTACGTGTGTGTTTGTGTGTGTGTGTGTGTTGTGTGCGTGTATGCATTCAACAGGCTTTCATCAGCAGCGCTTGTGTGGGCGGGGTGGCTAATTAAAAGAGCTGCTCTGTATTAATCTCTAATTAGATATTTAGCGGTGGAGACGTGACACAGCCAGCGCCTCCTGCCTTTCTGTGAATGAGAGGGCGGCTGACAATTAATCCCATGAACTGATTACTGCTACCTGTTCTGATTGTACACTTTAATACGATGTGACGCGATACGCCATCCCGTGCGCGCGCGCGCGCGCGCGTGTGTGTGTGTGTGTGTGTGTGTGTAATAGAGAGACACGGTGAGAGCATGCACTAATTAGAGCCAGCGCGTGGGCCTGGCTTTGTGTGTAGGTGCTTTCATATAATGGTGGTTGTGTACCGGTTCTATATGAATGTAGGTGTATATTCGTTTCCCTGCTGTTTTGCATGTGCAGGCTTTTTTGCATATATGTAGGTTGAGACCAGAAAGGAAACCGATAGTTGGTGGTGATGACTGTAATTACCGCGCCGCAGTCACATGTCACAGGAGACGTCGGCTATTTTTTCCCCCCGTGAGCAGAAAAGTTCGGAGTCTGTCGTATAGGTTTTTATTTCCGTAATAATAATAATTATGATAATAATGATACATTTTCTCACCCAGGCTCGAAGTGGCCCCACAGAGAAGGACCACCGTCGTGCACAGAAAGTATGTTTGGTTTCATGTAGCTGTAGCTATGGCGCTCTGCCATACTGTGTTATTGACATTCTGATTGGCTCCGCCTCCCCCCCCACCCACCCCCACCCACCCCCACCCCGTGATTTTCCCGCGATACCGAAATGGAAATAAATTGGTGCACTTTGTA
>JAFBJT010112349.1:9115-27527 GCA_016785325.1 Chascanopsetta lugubris
GCTCTGCTCCTCTTTGCTCCATCTCCTGTGTTTATTAGTCCTGTGGGTTGCTCTCAGAGTCCGGGGCTTCTTATATAACAAGAATTCAAATGCAATTTTCTCGTGTTTGCACTTTCCTGCCCCACGTGTGGATGAATGTGTCTGTGGGAGTGACGGAGCGTGGACGACCTGAGAGTCTTTACTCGGGGCCGCAATTATTCCATCAATCTGCTTTTAGCAACAGAGCCTCAGGAGGCAGAGTTCACGTTTGCAGGGGTGATTTTTGCCCCCTGGTGGCAGAATGCAGTTAAAGGTGCAGCATGGAAGATTTTGGTCCATTTTTTGGACAATATGCAGCTTCAAGCTGATGTTACACACTGCACCTTTAAGACATGTGTGGACTTATTATGTAAAGTCCTGTCTATCAGTGTCAGAGGGCTCACGTTGCATTTGCATGTATATTGATCTTTGTCATTACAAGAACAAGAGTGTGATTATTTGCCAGCTTGTTTCTGTGCGTCCATTTATTCATCTGCACACCAGCGTCCATGATCTGCTCCATGTACAGTAGATATACACATATATATATATATATATATATATATATATATGTATGTATGTATGTATACAGTATATATGTACTGTGCATGATTTAGTGCATGACAGCGTCTGCATGGAAACGCTGTGTGTTCTGCAGGCTGGAGTTCAGCATCGTCCCTAAAGGGCAATTACAGTGGAGCAGATGCAGTTTGGGAGCCTGAAGATGATATTGAGCAATCTGCAACAGTTCTTATCACAGTCACTGGACCATCGCTTTAATTGCTAAGAGAGTTGGAGTTCATGTCTCAGGGAGGGAGCTCGGGGGTAAGAATGGAAACAATGCAGAGACGAGGCCATGGGAAACAGAATTACACGCCGAGCACATGTGCGCAGACGAGGCTCCGCGTGTCCGAGCAGTAGGTTGTGGGTTCTTAGTCACAGAGGGAGACGCGGGGGAAACTGCCAATGGATCGGTGTTAAATGCATCTGATCGCTCACTTAAATGAAAAGCTCTGGGGCCGGGCCGCATAGTGACATTTGATTTGTGTCAGTCAAAGTCTGCGGCTCACACCGAGGTAAACACAGCAGCAGCTGTTCAGGCGCAGTCGCGCTCGTCACCGCACAGAGCAAACAGAATCGCCCACTTTCCTGGGGCACCGATGCAAACGGGAAGTAACACATCCACGTCTCAGGTGTGGATGTGTGTCAACAAGAATTCTGAGGCTGACTGTGTGAGTAAAAACAGAAAACTCATTCATTCAAAAAATGACATTACATCAAAGTCAAGGTTAAAGCCATTCAACGTTAAATTAGAAATCATCTTGTAGCCTCCTTTCATAATGAAAGAGCTCATGAATCACATCAATAACACGATGAGCTCTGGACACTTCTGCCAAAACGATGATGTCCCACAAATTAAATTGGACTCATTTGGAAAATCAATAGGATCGTAATTGTTTCTAAAGCCATTTGTGATTGTGTTGGATTTGTTCTCCTTCAGGAATCTGGTGTTACTCAGTTTGTGAGGTCAAAAAGAAAAGTTTGAACACGTCTTACAAAACTGCCTTTTTGAATAGAAGATATTCAAGAATATATGTATTTACATGTTATATAAACATGGCTGCCTCCATAGAGAGGAGCCGCTCCTCATGTAAATAGATATTAATAGGCTCATTTAAAGGTAATGGAAAATATGAAACATTCAGGAAATAACAAATTCATGACAATGTCAGAATGTAATTGTTTTGTAACATTTTAGAAGTGACAAAAATTCTTATGCACCTTTAATGTTTAATGATACTAAAGTCAAACGTCTCTCTCTCTCTAACTGAGCCACTTTTAAAGCTGAACATATTCCAGTCATTTTTTCTTTTCTTCATCCCTCGCTCTTTTCATCCTTTGAACTGTTCATCTATCTTCTTGAACTTGAAACACCTTGTAACCGATAGCTTATAAAACTTCACTTTCAAAGTCGCCCCCCGGTGCTCCCCCCCTCTTTTCACTTCCTGTCTTCCGCCGCTTTCATCCATTCATCTATCTGAGGCCGACGTCTCTCCATCCGTCTCATCCCGCCGCCGTCCGCACGCCACTTTCTCTCTCGCGCATCCTCCATGTTTCCCCTGATGTTCAGCAGCGTCACACTCACATGTTTTATTGAACATGTGAAATGAGCAGGTCTTGTTCTGTGAACACGTATGACGCTGCATCTGGTATGAACATCACGCTCTGCCGCTCGTTATTCATTCTAACGACACGTGAGCGCCACTCTCTCGCTCACCTTCGCTGTCACAGCCTTTTAAAGGTAAAGCCCCTCAGCAACATTCCAATTAGTATTCAGCTTCCGGGGGTCTGATTAATGATATATAAAAACAAGGTATCTAATCCTCGTTAGACTGAAGGCATGATTATTTAACGTCCAGGTGTTTTCGCGACAAAGTCCTTTTGATTAAAAGGTGATAAGCGGCGGGAGGAATGTGAATAAAATAATAATAATACTGTGCTGATGGTTCTTATTAAACACTGACCTCTAGCAAGAACACTTGCAAATTGATTCGGGCTAATTACGCACGTGCAAAGATCAATTAATTATCCACCCACTACATCACACGCTTTCTGTTTTGCCCCGGCGTCTCATAAAAGGGGCAGGAGTGAAAGAATAAAACAGCTCGGAGGTGACGGGTTCAGACGAGCTCCGTCTGAAAACCACAGAGGTTTTACACAACATGACAAACCCGCGGCCGCAGACCCTCATCAAACGACACCCAGCCTTTTCCAGCTGTCATCCACTGGATTTGTGCGATTTCCAAATGATGTGTTCACACCCAATTCAAATATTGACTTTAGGTTTCCCGCCCATCACCGTTTCGCATTAGTTCACACGGTGATTGATTAGTGGTGAGCGGGGGAGAGAGCGGGAGAGAGAGAGAGAGAGGGAGAGAGAGGAAGAGAAAGAGACCGCTTTAATCAACAGTTTGAAACCACAGAGATGTGAGGGCGGTGTCGCAAGTATCTGCAGCTGTGTGTGTGTGTGTGTGTGTGTGTGTGTGTGTGTGTGTGTGAGAGAGAGAGAGAGAGAGAGAGAGACATATGGTGATGTAATGAGAGAAAATGTATAATAAAAACATGGTGAACAGATGTGTAGAGTTATAGATTTACACACTTGTGCATAATTAGGGGCGTGGCCTCTTGAGTGACACCTGGGCCGAGCCGTGGATGCTGTGACAGCACCGCAGGCTCAGCCCAGCTCCACCTGTGCGCCACCTCTCTGCTCATTTCTGGATGAACCAGGAAGTAGGAGGAGTTCGGCAGTGGCAAGATGGCCGACACGTGACCCGCCCAAACACTCTGCAGGAACCAATGGGTGACCTCACGTCCAGCACCTGTGCCTCCATCTTTGTTTACAGTCTGTGAGAGCAGCTCTAACCAGAGCAGCAGCAGCTTCTCTCTTCAAACACCGGCAACCAAAACCACTTCAACACTGAGGCTAAAACAACATGCTCCACTCCTTCACTTGGTTTGAACACTTGAAAGCCCAAACTAATTCAGAGCTCACTGAGCAGATCTTTACATTAGTGAGGCAGGAACCATCGCTTCATATATCACCGCATTTTAACGCCTGGAATTAATTTCCTGTCGATCGATTCCAGAGCGTAAGATCCCAGTTTATCACGGCGAAGGACCTGATTGGAGCTTATTTAGGAGCTGAATTAGAAACACAGGGTGCCCCTGGGTGTGTGTGTGTGTGTGTGGGGGGGGGGGGGGGTAACTCATCTTAGGTGCATTTAAATCTTTAGTTCAGCTTCTTTGAGTCTGGAGAAAACAACAGCGAGCGCTGCCAAGTCATTACACCGAGGCGCCTGACACAGTCAATATACTGTTACATTAAAGTGATGAGGCCATTTACAGGATTATGTTGTAAAATCATAAAAACAAACTGTTGTAAATCAAGTTGGAAAAATCATAATATCCCAATATGAGACTTTACAAAATTGGTACGTGAACAAAGTCAATGAAGAGAATACTAATGATAAAGTGATGAATTAATTAAGATAAAATGTGCGACTGAGAAAATAACTTTGTATTTGTATCATCCTGAATAAACTATTCAAAAAAGATTAATTGAGAAGAACTGGTTCAGAATAAGAATGAGGGCACAGTTCTATAAAAATGCAGGGTGGACGAATAGAATGAATAATAAACACGAGCATGGAAAAATAAAATAAATGCCTATCGGTCCATCAATCATTCAAACGAGCAGATCAGTAAGAGCGGAGCGTCGCCGGGCAGAATAATAACGTTTGCAACGTTAGAACCTGCAGCTTTCAGCCCTGCAACTCTATCACGCTCAGATTGCGCCTGAGGGAGGCGGAGCCACAAGAAACAGAGGGAAAGTGTAACAGGAGCAGGTGAGCCAGTATATCCTGTCTGAGCACAGATCAAACTCAAAGAGCCGCAGGTCTGACCACAGGTGTTTGTGAGGGTCAGGGACTTTCCTCTTCCACAGCCTCTGTTTTAATTGACTGAGGAATGCAGAGGAACAGCTGTGTCTCACCGCGTCTTCTTCTGAGACAACGTCCTGCAACAACACAACAAGCTGTCCTCTGACCCGCGGCTGCATGTAAACAAGAGAGAGGACTCACGTGCTGCCACTGGTCCCGGATCAGGGGTCGGTATCGCAGGAAGTACTTCAGGGGGAAGTTGTCGATGTCGGGCCAAGTGGCGGGGCTGTGCCAGGACACCTCCAGCCTGCGCGGGTTGAAGCGGATGGGGGTGGCGGTCACTCGCTCCGGGGGGTCGGGTTTGACTGTGGGGGAGGACGACAACACTCACTGATGGAGAACGTCTTCCAAAACGATTGTTTATCAAGTGTTGTGTTGTTGTCCGGTATTTACTGCATATTATTCCACATTGTGTCCACAGTCATCAGACCATTCATCAGTGGACAGAAACAAAGTCTGTCACAGTTTAAAGAGTGGGCGGAGCCTCCCCCGGGCCTTTAAACTATTCATCGGACTTGAAACGCAGGACATTCTCTTTGTGTTGCATGAGAAATGAGCACATCCTGAAACCTGAGCGAGCGCAATTAATAAAACTGGGCTGAAACCTAAAACAACAGAGGAGTTTGAAATAAGCCTCAGAGGCACCGAACCTACAGGGGATGTCACAGATGCTACGTCCGTCTTCTTATACATTCCTCTCTTATGTCACTTCTCCCCACAGAAACAGTCACATTTCACCCACATTTGAAAAGTTAGAACATGGAAATAGAATAAATAAGAGAAATTACAGGTAAGCTCCAACCTAAAGGTCTCATCTTTCAAAGAGCTACAAAGGCGAGAGCCTGTTCTCAGGAGGCAGAGCGGCTCCTCTGTCCGACTAAAGAGGAGGAGGAGAAGCTGTTCCTTGTCCTGCAGCTGCAGCGACATGATGAAACATCTGCGTGAAGAACCTGTCGGACCCGAGCGGGTCCGAGTTCACCTCGGCTTCCCTCCTCTCCGACTCCAGAGTTTCTAGATCCATTAACCTGCCGTGGAGCCGGGCTGAATCCAGGTGTCACCACACCCTCACCCTCACCCTCACCCTCACCCCCCATCTTCCTCGCTCAGGAATGAACGGGATCTTTTTCAAAAGCTGTGGACACACACTCATGAGCTGGACGCTGGCATCCATCAGCGCTCCAGAACCGATGGTGAAAAGGGGCAGATACAGAAAGCTTTGATCTGCGCGATCTTCACAGATAGAAAACAGGAAATGGAAGAAAGAGGGAAAGACGTTACCTGTCCACTACAGAATGAGTCAGCGCTATAAAACCTGTTCATTGAGAAATCTGCAGACTGGCTGTTTACAATGTGCTGATATTGATCACATCACATCAGTAACAGCCTGAGATGTCCATGCTCTGGATTTACAATCATAAATACAAATATGAAATGAATAAAGAGAGAGTAAGAACAGGTGACTAATTGTCGACCCCCTCATCTCGTGATACGACGGGTCAACAAATATACATTTCATTCCTTTGAAGCTTTTCAGATTTTTGTTTTCTGAAGCTAAAAAAATAATCTAAATCTGCTGCTCTCAGCGAGAGGCTTGTTAAGGTTTGTACACAGCAGCAATTCAGCTGATTTTGCTCTGAGGTCCAGGAGAGTGTTGTTGGGTGGACCACAGTCGATGTTGACCTCTGACCTCTGACCTCACTTTAAAGGGCCAGTCAAACATATCACAGAGTCATTTTCCTCCCGGCCGAATAAATACACCTGAATAATGAAGCGGCTTGTGGCTGAACACGGAGGAGAATGAATCCAGCTGTCATTAACCTCTGCACGTCTCTCTCTCTCTCTCTCTCTCGCTCGGCTTTTTCAGTCTTAATTAAAAGGATGATGATGGCACGGACGATTTAATGGCACTACCAGGCGGCGTTTATGTATTCACCGCTCTGTGATGAGATTATATTCAATCAGAGTGAATGAGTGAATGGAGCTAAGTGACGGCAGGTGCATCAACACAAAGTTTGTTTTTGTTGGTAAACACAAAATGTCTCTACTCTTCAGCCGTGGTTTGATGAGTCTGACACTTGAAAGTTTCATCTGTCGTCTAACGAGTGTGGAGCTTCAATCAGGGCTCTGTCTTTGTAACTGTGCCCACAGTGAACACACACACACACACACACACACACGTGCATGCACAATCTCATCTCATCTAATTTCATCCCAGCTCTGGCTGGATGAACAGGGACAGTTGAGAATTGTCTTACTCCCACTCAGAATTCAGGAGTGCACCAGGAAGCATGAAATTGTTTTATTTATTTACGATCTGCCTCGTTGTCCCCGAAAATGAATGTGACTTACAAGTTAGAATGGCATGAGAGAGACTTTTAACAACGGCGGGATGAAGATGGGGCGAGAGGGAGGAAGAGGAGGAGGAGGATGGGAGAACATTATGAAACAGAAAAGTAAAAGAAACATGTGAGAACTTGGAGATAAGATCAGACTTTTTTTGTAATAGATCTTTCTTTGTCCTAAAATCTGTCTTATATCTAAAACTAAAATAAAATAGAAAATCACCATTATATGTTGCATTGCAGTATTCTATTACCTCTGCAGAAGGAGATTTGGTGGATAATAGAAAAAGAACAGAGCCGATGAGAGGAAGAGCTGGAGAGAAATGGGAGGAGAGTGAGAGAAGAAGAAGTACAAAGTCAGACGGAGGGAAAGGCAGAGTGGAGGAGAAGAAAGGAGCAGTGGGTGTTTTGCCGTCACCAATAGTTGTGGGATATTTCCTCCTCGGCTTCGACTCTAATCCCACCAACATTAGCATTTTCATGAGTCCTGTGTCCAGAGCCTGGCAGAGCATGTCACTGCCTCATTTGGTTACTTATGTGTGGACACACACACACACACACACACACTCACACACACACACACTCACGCACAAAACACCGTCTCAGCCGACTCAGTTCGCACAATCGCTTGTGTCGGTGTCTGAGTGTGTGTTTGTGCAACACACACACACACACACACACATACTGCTATCGGACTCAGGGCGACACAAGGCAGCAGAGCTCCGCCGGCAGCTCTCGCGCGCTCTCTCTCTCTCTCTCTCCCTCCCTCTCTCTCTCTCTTATCTCTCTCACTTTTCCTCATTCCTTCTGTAAAATGAATTTCTCCTCTCCACTGCTCCAGCCTGAGCCGCTTATGAATTCCACGAGTCGAGTCATCATCATGTCGTGGCCTTCTGAGCTCAAACTTTACAGTTTTATACGACGTAACCTCAAATTTAATATAGAGTACATTAAAGGTGCATTCCTTCAAACACTACAGAGTAAAAGATTCCTGTCATTACGGGTTCCCTCTGTCATCCTGGGGTCAGCGTTCATACAAAGTCAAACCATGCTTTGTGAGATGTTGAGCACCTTCTCAGTGACATCACTTCCTGTTCCAGCCTCATTGAAACACTGTGTGCAGCAGGACCGGGCTCAGGAGCAGCTTCTGCATCGTGTCATGTATGTGCTCATGACATGTGAACACAGGCTCAGTGAGTTTCCCCCTGATGGATCCTGCAGATGCCACTTCTTAGGTACTTGAACTGTTTTATAATTCATGTACATGTGTGTGAACAAAAAGTGAATTAAACACCTGAAAATGTTCTTCAATTCATCCCTGAGCGTTAAAGCCTGAAAGCTCTGTTTGTAAACCTGACTGTACAGAGAGAGGGAACTGTTCCGAGTGAAATGTCAGAGGTTTCCCTTTGACCCTCTGAAGAGCGTGAGCAGCTTCAACCCTCTAATCAAACACCTGTCACCTTGAAGGGGCCAAAGAGTAAAGATGTGGGGAAATGAAAACCACATCCCATAATAGCACCTACCTATGCTGGACTCCTCAAAGGAGATGGTGGTGGAGGATTTCCCCAAGGCGTTGACCGCGGTCACATTCACTTTGTACGGGAAACTGGAGAAGACCTCGGGGAACTTCACGTGGCAGCGGTTCTTGTGGACGGCGTCTTTCTGCACCTCCAGAGAACGCTGGTTATGTCTGAGGGCAGAAAAGGGGCGGGGCCAAGGATTCATATCACCAGGGAGATATCGATATTTCGATGTTGTTTGTGTGCAGTTTACTGTCAGAACTTCTCAACATATTTCATTCAAACTCTCTGAAGGTTTGGGCTTTTACTGTTAAACTTAATTCCAAAGATATCGCTCACTTAAAATAGAAATCAACGAGAAAAAATGTAGATGCATGTTTTCTTCCCCTTTTATATCTGGTATACATATAAATATATATATTTGTAAAGTAAAGGGCTATGAAAGAAAGTTAAAGATACAAAATATAGGATGTAAACAGATTAGAACTCATCCACAATGGGACATCATTTGTCACATTAATGTTACATCAATTTACATTACATTACATACACATTTATTATTTATTGAATCCAAGTGACACTTTATTATTTTCAGATAAAAGCCAGAGAGATACAGAATCTCAGGTATGATTTTAAATATAGAAAAATGAACAAAGGCTTTGTTAAGAATATGAAAAATGAACAAATAACCCTCTGTCCACCTGCTGAATGTCCCCTCTCTCTCTCTCTCTCTCTCTCTCTCTGGGCAGGAAATAAACAACACCACCTCCCTCCATGTTAATCTCTTTGTGGATCCTCCTCATTTGTGTGTCTGTTCATTATCATTCACACAGAATAATGTTGGAACATTAATGAATCCACCTGCTGCGGCGGAGCTGTGGGACGCTGTGATCAGGGAATATCAAAGAGAACATGACAGAGACAGACTCACTGGGTTCCAGTCCCCGCACTGTGAATATTAAGATCTATACCCACTGTCCTGTCACTGCATGGGTGGACACCCAGAGAGAGAGAGAGAGAGAGAGAGAGAGAGAGAGAGAGAGAGACAGAGAGACAGAGAGACAGAGACAGAGAGAGAGACTGAGAGAGACAGAGAGAGAGAGACAGAGAGAGAGAGAGCGAGAGAGAGAGAGAGCAGGCTGCTAAGCTGAGAGAAAAGTCTGGATTTATTTCTTACTGGCAGATTTTTTTAAAACTGTAATTATAAATGAATGTAACCTGTAAAGTATTTTAGGGGGTCGTGACAAAGTACTTTATAAATATAGAGCCATGTTATTATTTCCTGTTTAAACACTAAACGTAAACGTTGCATCATGTGGTATCCGTATTAAAGGTCGGTCATATCTGTAATTGTTTACTGCATCAACGTGCAGCTACGAGCAGCTCCATCAACACGTGGCACTCAGGCCTCTGTACTTACTGCACATCCACTTCAAAGGTGGTGGGCACGTATGTGGCGTAGAGCTGGTGCCAGCTGCAGTAGAAGCCTTTCGGGTAGGTGTTGGATCGACAGGTGACCGTCGGCTCCCGCGGCGAAACTTCAGAGAGAGAGAGGGGGGGGGGACAAGAGGAAGACGTGAATAATGAGCCACAGAAATATGAGACAAATAAAAGACAATTCACGAGAGGACAGGAGATGACAGTAATCACCTCCTACCGATGATTCAGTCCTGATCATTTTATTCCATTAAACATCAACATGTAAACAACAGGTAAACACACGCATTAAAGGTCCAGTGGGAAAGGTTTAGGTGGAATTATTCCCGTTTCATGAGAGTAGAATTCACCACTGAATGTCACTATGCTGCGGACTGCACCTTTAACGCAGTTTTACAGAGGTTTACTGTGAAACTCAACAGAACCACAAAGTGCCAGTAAATCTGATCTCTGATTGAAAAGACCAGAGTGAAATGAATATTCCTTTGATGTAACAAAGGTTCTTACGGGTGTGAGAGCAGACGGAGCGGACGCTGATACAGAGGAGTTTAAGCTGCGGACAGAGGGAGAGACGGTGAGAGTGTGAAGAAAAGAAGGAGGGATAAAGGAAGAATGAAGGAGGTTGAGCCAGAAGAGGAAGAAAAAAGAGGTGATGTGATGTTATGCCGACTCTGGCCTCCTCTAAGATTAGGCTCCTTTCTTCACAGCTAGTGAAGCGCAGAGCGTCCACCACTCCCTCCTCTTACTCTGCTTTTACACTTCACCCCCCTCGGCAGCTCCCCTCTTACTGTACCTCCACACTCTCACCTTTCCTCTTCACTCAGTGAGAAATAAAAGGTGTATTTCTTCCCTCAATGTTCAACATAAACAGCGCTGTCCCACTCGTTAAGTCACTCTAATTTTCTTACATGGACAAAAACGATTAAAAGTGATCATCAAACCTTTCTGGTTTCCCGGTATCTGCTGCCTTGCGATACGTAATATTTAGAATAGATGAACTGAGCCTTTAGAAGAATAATCTATTTGAAAAAGAAAAAAGTGAAAAGGTAAACTTCCATTATGAAATATTGGATATCAGCCAGTGAGTAATCTACACTGTCTGATAACAACGGAGCATTTCATTCCACCTTTGATTTCTCCACAGAGATGGAGACGGGGTCGTCAGGTCTCTCTCAGCCTCTGACCTCTTCATTGTGTCAGACATGGGAAAAACGACATGAGACATGGGTTCGACTCCCATGTGAGGGAACCGATAGCAGAGAGTGTTTTCACAGCTCAGTGTTCAGGAGGTTTCAGGGCGAGTCCAGAGGAAGAGGAATCATCACAAAGAACAACCTGACAATGTTACAGTCTCTTTTACATTGTATCTTTAGCTTCTGTACGTCATGAAATAATGAGATCAAAGGAGCAGGTCGGAGAATGTTTGTGATTTCAAAGACGATGGATTCATTTTCCTAAGATGTTGGTGACTCTGTAAAACGAGCAAAAACACATTATTTTAATGTGCTTGCAAGACGGGAAATACGGTTTTCATCCAGTTTGGAATCTAAAGATGCCATCATTTAAAATGTAATGTTTCATTCAGCACAGATGCTGTTCTTCTTATTGGCCTCCTCAGATTGAATCATCATCCAGAGTCTTTATGTATTTTTTATTATATTCAGCCAAGTGTCTTGAAATGAAGAGTGAAGAAAAACAGCACATGAGGAAACACAATCCTCTGGAATGGTGGAAATGTAAAAAGGGCAGATGTATGATTGTCTGCAGCCTCACTGGAAGCGTTTTTACGTGCGCATGTGTTTTCTGTATTTGTAACTCAACTCGCGAAGGAGGAATCAGAGAGTTTCCCTCCACAGGACGACTGCAGCCGCAGCTTTACAAAGCATTACTCTGTCACTCTGTAGTTTTAGAAGTTCATATAAATGCAGTGTGGCTGCTTATTCTCTGTCTGTGCCTCTGCTGGCTCCTACCCTCGGTGCTCCTGGATCAATAGTCCTGGATCTTTGACTGGATGGAGATTCATTCCTAATAAAAACACATTTCTGCTGCAGTATCCTCTCATTCATTCACCTCTGATATCGCTGCAGCATCGTTCGCTCCCTTAAAGTGGTTTAACACACACAGGGATCATTTGCTGCTGTGCATGGGGTCATTTCACTGTCTCTCACACACACACACACACACACACATCTGTGTGTGAGCGGTCACCCTGGCAACTAATTAGCCTGTCAATACAGCCAACAATGAGATGCCAGAGACGACGTCCAATCACAGCCAATTAATCACAGAGAGTAATTGGGGCCATCTCAATCAGCCAGCGTCTCATCAGAGAGCGTCCGTTTGAATTGTCACACACACTCACACACACACACACACACACACACACACAGGAGGAGCTGAAGGGATCCTCTGTCAAATGAGCTGATTAAACACTTGAAAGAGTTCAAAGACAGAAAGTAAAGGCTGAATGAAAACTATAAATAAAGCAGGTAGAGGTGTGACGAGGATCGGCCATATTTGGATTTAAACTGCGCAGTGTTTACCCTTTAATCCGCCTCGTTCTGCCGGGTGCGAGCGTTGCCAATCAAAGCCGCAGAGAGCTGGAAAAGGGCAGCTCGTACTTTAGAGGACTGAAGTGTGGTTTGCTGAGAGAGAGAAAGCGAGCGAGCGTGAGCTGCAGCATCGATGCGAAACGCCTGAGCTGAACCCGGACACCAGCTGCTCATCAGCAAGGACGAATCAGCAGCCGGACTAAACTGTGCAGGTCGCTAAAACTTTACTATCTCCATTTCAAAGCCCCCATTCACCAACCTTAGACCCCAGTTTCAACCTGCTGTTGACGTCTGTCCTTCATCTGTTCACAGCTGGAAGTCACAATGTGTTTCCAGTGACAAACACTGATACGGAAAACATTCTGTTAGCTCAGGGGCCCTTATGAAAATGTAACAGGAAGTGATACGAGTGGTAAAGAGACAGAAGGAGGGAGAGAGGGACGACATGTGAGAGGACGGGATGAAAGAAGACGACGGACAGAAGAGAAGAGAGAGGAGGAGATCAGACATCGTTCTTTCATCAGATTCCACTAAAGTGGCTCTAAAAAAACTATGATCAAACGCTTCCGATGCATCGAGTGAAAACAAAGAGAAAATGCTCCGCAGAACAAAGACAGTATGAATATTAAAGCAAATAAAACAATGATTCAAATGAACCTGCATATTGTTCTTTATCCCTGTGAACCACCCGGTGAGGCGTCACCTGAGCCGGTGGCAGACAGACAGGCAGACAGACAGACAGGCAGGACCTCATGAATAAAAGTTATTTGAATTATTAGAGCCTCTTTCATCACGGTGCTTTGAATTGCTAAAAGCCTTGAAAGTGATTGGGTCGACGTCCTGTGTTCATGAAACCAACACCTGCATGAGCGCATGCACATGTGATTAGTGATGCTCCTTCTGAATGGTAATAAGGTTCACGGCTCCACTCATAAATCATAATAAGTAAATACAAAAAAGGACGACAAATAGGAAAAGATGGGGGGGGGGGTCAGCCTTTCTCTCCGGACAACACATGCATGCTAATATTCTCTTTCAGTCTCTGAGTCTGTCTTTTCTCTATCGTCTATTTCTAAGCAGCTGACTCTTCCGATGCTAAATATATCTATGATTCCAGGTTCTTATTCATTCATTCATTTGAAAGGTTATATTGTGTAGTTTCGGTGGATGATGCAAAAGTCACATTAGCCTCTTTTCCACCAACAGTCCTTGGAACTTTTATTTCCAGGAATTTATTTACCTGGATAAAATAATGTTCTGGTGCAGAGCTGCACTACACCTCCAGTCCAGTAGGTGGCGGTAAGAAGAAGCTGGAAGCAAAACAAACAGGATGATGCCATAAAAGGCGACCGACAAGCAGTAATATTTGTGCGACTCGATACGTGAGGGTGGAGGACGCTGACTCAGCGGTTTTCAGTCGGCGCTTCTCCTTCTGCAAAGACAACTTCTTCTATATTGATCTTTTTCAGGGACATTCACAAGTAATGAACTCTGCATCTACTCCTCAAAACCTGAGCCGCGCCCTAAAACACCCGACGCTCCCTCGGCACGATCAACGTACGAGGACCGGTCACAACTTCTTTCCCAGCACGTCCCCACTCTGTCACACTCATGCTGGTCCTCACAGAGATAGAATTATAAGTACACACACACACGCACACACGCACACACACACACACACACACACACACACACACACACACACTGACAAAAAAAATGTGATGGGGACAATGACATCCAGTGGCCTGGTTGCTGGGCTGCAGACCCTCTTGCAATTGGTATTTGGTTGTGTCAGTAGCCTTCCTGTCTCTTTGTGTGTGTGTGTGTGTGTGTGTGTGTGTGTGTGTGTGTGTGTGTGTGTGTGTGTGAGCGCCCTCCTGTGACAAAGATCCAGAATTTTTGTGTGACAGGTTGAGAATAGAGGAAGAGTTTGGGCTCAGAGAGAGAGCGAGTTGGGACGAGGACGACTCAGCGATAAAACTCATTGTCTTTGTCTTTGCAGGAAACAGAGTCATGGACTTCCTCTCCTCCCAATCCTCATCAACAATCTCACAGAGACCACTCCATAATGCTCGCGTATTGAAATCCATCGGATCCAACTTTATTCATTTATTAGCACATTCATCTTTGATGCACATCTCATTGAGTTAGAAATCACGTTTTTCACATTAGGGAATCCAGCTGGGAGCCCCCCCCCCCCCCCCCACCCCCCCGCCCCCTTCCTCTCCTCCCAATCCTCATCAACAATCTCACAGAGACCACTCCATAATGCTCGCGTATTGAAATCCATCGGATCCAACTTTATTCATTTATTAGCACATTAATCTTTGATGCACAACTCATTGAGTTAGAAATCACGTTTTTCACATTAGGGAATCCAGCTGGGAGCCCCCCCCCCGTCCCCCCGTCCCTCCGCTCTGAATGGCAAAACTTGAGCAGACGGGCAGATGGTTTCGGTCTGGGCCTGAATCCTTCTGCCAATGCTGCGCGAGGCTCGCTGCATTTGAGATCAGCTGGTGGGTTTGTCATGGCAGAGCGATGAATGTAAATAAGAGCGTGAGGGCAAAGTCTGATGGAGACGCGCTGGAGCCTGTTTGTCAGCACCAGCTGCCGCTGCTCCCCACAATGTGACTGTGGTGTCGTATTTGTATCCAGCTCTCCGACGCCATTTCCTCATAGACGCACGTGTTCGAGTGTACGGGGAGAGGACGTGAATCTACACGTGTGGGACTGAATGTGGCATCGAAGCCGATACGTTTCCTCAAAACCTACGAGTCTGTAAATCCAGGACAAAACAAAGTGGAAAGCAAAGTAATAAAAGCTGCAGTTTGTAAAAAATGAGGAGTGTGTGTTCTGCATGCATGTGTGTGTGTGTGTGTGTGTGTGTGTGTTTTATTGCACTTCTATTTGATGACAGCGCGCCGCCTGCAGTCTGCTTTCATACAATCACACTGATTAACTTACTGACTCAGAGCATGAGAACCAAAAACTGCATATTCACCGAGCTCTTATAATATATCACTCTTTTCTCTCTCTCTCTCTCTCTCTCTGAAACACGAGGGAGCTCCGAGCTGCACAAAACAATGATGCCATGGCATTCCAGGAATGTCTGTGGGCCAATTGGAAACAGCCATGTGTGAGAGATGAATGAATGAAAAGAGCATGAATACCTCATGAGAGCATCAGGAGTTGATAAAGTGGAAGAAACGAGAAAGAGAGCCGGAGGTGAGCGGGACGACATAAAAGGAAGTTTGACTGGATAAATGATCTGTTATATTGTTTTTTCCGTTCCACAAAGTTTTCCAAAGTCTAAAGCCGGAGAAACGGACTCGGGAGTGAAGGAGGTGTTGAGAGCTCGGTGTTGACCTCTGCGGCTCTGAGGGTCAGACACAGGAAGACGGCCATTATACCTGGACACTTCAATTGGCCGCAGCCCCCTCGTCTGTCTCGCGCTCGCCACCTGACATCACACGTCTCATCGCGCTGGGAAACGGCGGCTTTAGGTTTCAGCAGGAAATAAAAACACGCTTGTCCGCGGTGCAAACACCATCTCACGTCAAACACTTCCAACGGAATCCCTCTGACACGACGCGGCTGCTGAGGGTGAATCATCAGCGGCTCGCTCAGAGCTTCAGGAAAGGTGGGTGTGGCCTGATGAGATAGTTCCCATCGCAGAGCAATGGGAACTTTTCAACCCTGAACGTCGTCAGTCACGAATCAACAAGCTTCACTTCATGTTTGATGCTTTAACAAAGATCAAAGACACGATGTGAGACTGAGTTTAGGCCTTTTGTTTTCAGTGATTCCCTCTCAGCAGGAGAGAGCTCTGTTCTTCGTTCCGCGTCCTCATCCTCTCAGTCAGAGTGAGAAAGGATGATTTGGATCTTTGTGTGAGGGGAGAGGATCGCGGCCTCGAGTCTGACGGACTGACTCCACCTTAATTCTTTTCATTTTCATTCATGTCTTTTTCTCCGAAACCTCAGACGTCTGCAGAAATCGGTGTCGTTTGAATCCAGGAGAACACGAGAGGTCAGACATTCCTTTCATGCGACTTCATTCTGACCATGTTTCATTATTATTTGTCTTGACAGAAAAGAAAAGATGGCCAGGAAAGTTTTTTAAGGGGAAACAGCAGCGGTGCCCGACTCATGACTGATTTCTTCATTTAAAAAGTCATCGACTTCCCAACAGCAGGAATTTAACTTTGCAAGCTGTGGCTTCACGTGACTTTTTTATTTCCTATATTTCAGCGTGATCGACAACAATACATTACATTCAAGATAGTGTAGATTAGTCTACAACATTTTCTATCACGTGTCCATTTCATTCATTAAACTAATCTAATATGCAGTTTGATTAGATCAATCAATCTCAGGACCGTGAGCAGACCTTGAAGGACATATGCTCAAGTCCCTCCACTCCCCTCAGGTGTGGGGCGGATCCTGAAAACTCGAATCGTCTGAATTGAAGTTCAAAGAATTCACACATTCTCATCAGATGTCTTCTTCATCCAGCTCCAGCCGCTCAGAGATAACGATGGAGAGCTGGGTTAGAGCTGGGTTAGAGCTGCAGAGCAGAGCTGGAGTGAGGGGAAGAGGAGCTGAGGTCGATGTAACACCAGTACAATGATGAAACTACAAAGTGCCACTCCGTCAGAATGCGGTCGGAGCCGATGAGCAGCAGCCGTCACTATTCTACTTTGCAACATTGAAATTTGAGCGTGCTGAAGTTATTGAGCTGCGACGCATCGAGTGCGGCGGCTAAGAGGTAAAGCTCGATGTCACCGTGGCAATAAAAGCTGGAGGCTCCGCCAGCGCCACCACAATTGCCTCTCAGCCGCTGCTGTCGGCGATAGCGACGTGAGTGACGGGCCGGGATTGACCAATCAGAGGTGTCAGGCTGCCGAGTGCACAAATGGCTAACTGCCATCACTCACGGAGGCAGGGGGAACGAGACGGGCAGGTACCGACCGGGGTCCCCCGACGTTTGAATGGAAACAGCTGAGTCGCTTAAATTCAGCTGTCAGATCCAGAGGAGGACGAGAGCCGGAGACAGAGACGGAGACGGAGACGGACGGGCGGGAATGAGAAGCTCCAGGCTCCTTCATTGTGGATTCAGAGGCTGCTGTCTCTTCATGCAGCCTCCTCTCCCCATGGAGCCATGAGAGGTGGCGCATCACTGAGCTTCCGCAACTGAGACCTTCAGGTATGATGAGGAGTCAGAGGGAAAGACCTGCAGCTGGAGACGCGCTGCGCAAGAGCCCACACAACACACACAACACACACAACACACAACCCACAACCCACACAACACACACAACCCACAACACACACAACCCGCACAACACACAACACACGCAACACACACAACCCACACAACACACAACACACACGCAACACACACAACACACACAACACACAACACACACAACCCACACAACACACAACACACACAACCCACACACCACACAACACACACCACAACCCACACAACCCACACAACACACGCAACACACACACGCAACACACACAACACACAACACACACGCAACACACAACACACAACACACGCAACACACAACCCACACAACACACACAACCCACGCAACACACACAACACACAACACACACAACACACACAACCCACACAACCCACACAACCCACACAACACACGCAACACACACAACACAACACACACAACACACAACCCACACAACACACACAACCCACAAAACACACGCAACACACACAACACACACCCCACACAACACACAACACACACAACACACAACACACAACCCACAACACACACAACCCACACAACACACGCAACACACGCAACACACACAACCCACACAACCCACACAACCCACACAACCCACACAACCCACACAACCCACACAACCCACACAACACACACAACCCACACAACACACGCAACACACACAACACAACACACACACCACACACACCACACCCACAAAACAACCCAAACCCACACCACCAAACACACACACCCCACCCACCCCGCCCACCGTCATCCA
>JAFBJT010112349.1:34036-46830 GCA_016785325.1 Chascanopsetta lugubris
GCTTCAGGTCCTTACAGTACTCCCTGCAGGGGGAAGAGAAGAAGAGGAGGAGGAGGAGGGGGGGGGGGGGGGGACCGAAGGGGGAGGGGCCCATCACTAACCACTGACACAGGAACTCAACACTCAGAATGATATGTCTTAGGATTCAAACCCAGAATTCATCTGATATCATCCTGAAATTCTACCTTTCCACGGCATAAAATTCTCTGAGGGTTTTCAGATTTGTGTTTGATTGAAATCATTTTAAAACTGTGTGATTATAGTTTTGTAAACTGGGTGGGAAAGTGCTCTTTCACTGCATTTTAATTTAATAGAAATTAAAAACGTATAACTGCATATAATACTTCTATTTATCTTATATAAAATATATAATATCACCCTTTTAACCAGTTTATCCAAACCATTGTTACTGTGAAATGTTGAAAGTACATCATATATGTCACAGTAAAGTCCTGCAGGTGTCTCTCTCCTGTTCCAACAGCTTCACCACCTCCTGCAGAGAAGCGCTGTGATGATGTTTACCTGCAAATCCAATCAAGCTGTTTGTGGGGAACTTAATATTGGAAATAGAAAGTTCCTGAGGACGTCCTCATGAGTTTTATCTGGTGGATAATTATGTTCCATGTAATAAGACTCTGAGTTCTGCTTTGTGTAATGTTGCCTCTGAGGCAGGTAGTTAGAGGGGGGGTAATAACTAGAGAGCTAATCTGAGCTATTCAAAGCACAGCGATGGGGCTAATAGCTCTCGGAGGTGACGTGTCAGGGGATTGGTGCAGAAACATGAAGTGGGATTTGTCCATGTTCTGATTTGAAAGAATCACCATCACCTCCTCCTTCCACCCCGAGCTCTTCTACACTCCCACGGAAACACGACCTGCTCCTGGGTTTCAAACTGAGGATATTTAAAATAGAGAATAAAAACATTACGTCCGAGTCATACGATTCACTGTGTTGACATTTTTGTGACATCTGACATTTTATCTCCCGGTTCCCTGTGCAAGACTCTCTCTCTCTCTCTCTTTCCCTCTCTCTCACATTCCAGGCAAGCATGGTCCTTTTGTTCTAAATGACATCACAGACACAAGGCCGTGACAGGCAGGACAGAAGGAATGCAGGGCGAGTGAGTGAGAGAAACCATAAAAGAGATATATGATATATGAGAGAGAGAGAGAGGATAAGTGGATGAAGCAGATGATGAGAGAGAGAGAGAGGAGAGAGAGAGAGAGAGCGAGAGAGTGAGCGAATGAGAAAATGCCAAAGGAAAAAGGGAAAACCAGAGAGAGGGAGAAAGAATTCCATTGATTCAGCAGGGCATGAATGGACTTCACAGAGAACTCCCCAACACACACACACACACACACCTCCCTGTCCCCTCCCTCTCTCTCATCCCTCCGTCTGTCCCCTCCTCCTCTGTTTGTCCTCCTTTCATTAATCTCCTTTAGAGGAATCAAACAGCAGCGCTCCGGCCTCAAACCCCACGGGACAAAGTTTCCACACAGGAGCCTCCGTCTTCTGTTCCACACTTTAACACAACACGGTTCCACTGACACACGGGACCAGGCCGACGGGACCAGGCCGACGGGACGAGGCCGACGGGCCGAGGCCGACGGGCCGAGGCCGACGGGACCAGGCCGACGGGACGAGGCCGACGGGACAAGGCCGACCGGACGAGAGACGCCTGCTCAACAGGAAGTCTTCATCGTGGAGGCAGAGCCGAGACGAGACGTGTTCGTCCTTTAACCAACACAACTTCAATTAGTCCTGGAATGACTGACTTTCATATGATTGGCTGAGCCTGACTTTATCCAGCTTTGGAAAATGATGAGTTTTTTTCAGTGTTGGCAAATTAAAATATGCTTCTCTGACCTTAAAATAATATATTTACTTTCAACTCATGAACATATTCTAAAATTAAATGGCAAAGAAATGAAAAGGAGGGATGAGGTGCATTCAACTTCAACATGCAACTCCACCACAAGATGCCACTAAAACCTACACACTGCACCTTTAAGGTCAGCAACAGTTTAAGTTATGTGGGCACTGACTTCATTAGAAGTAAAGGTTCAAGGTGGTTATGAAAAGGTCCATTCCATTTATTTATGAAATGTGTTGAAGGCAAACATGTTTGTTAAGAAGCACTTTGTGATATTAAGAAAAGTTAAATTATGACGACTTACAATAAATAAAACACGCACATTAAAAAAGTGCAGCAAAGACAAAGAAATTAAAGAACTTCCAGATTGAAATGGCCTTAATTTTTCAAAGTGCTTCCTTTAATGTGATGCCCCCCTGCCCCCCCCCCCCCTCAGGCTGTGGGAGCAGCTCTGGTGTAATCACAGCCGACGGCTGCGGGACATGGTGGACGTCCGCTGTGGTTTATGGTGAAGGGCCGCAAAGTGGGACTGACGCAGGATGTGGGGACGGCGTCCACAGCGGACGGCGTGTGAAACTCTACCACTTCCCTGGGATACGTGAGCGTGACCACATCACAGTTTGTGACGGACGCGGAGAAAGAAAAGAAAAGAACAGAGAGTCAGAGGAATCGAAACGAGACAAACAAAGTTACTGAGTGGAGCGAAAAACGTGAAATGCAGAGACGGCGGTGACAAAATAATTTGCTGTGCGATCGATAAGTCATTATCACTCTCAAAACTAAAGTGCACACACACAATTAGAGCAACACACACATGCACATGATGATCCACACACACACACACACACACACACACACAGTCAGTGATATCGAGCGCCTGCATGAACTTTTCCACAAACCTCTGGCGCTGATGCGGTGAAATCATTTCACCCCATTAAAAGCAGCAGAGCGGCTTCAGCCAAACTAATTATGGAGGATTCTGTCAAACTGAGGTGAAGCGAAGGGAAGGCGGGGTGGGTGAGGGGGGGAGGGGGGAGAGGGTGGTGGTAAATAAGACAGTGTGCGAGTGCAGTTGAGGTTAATGTCCAACCAACCACAGCGAGCGCAGCGTGTTGCCGTCTGTGGATGAAATTAAGAACCGACGGCCGAGAGCATGAAATCCAGAATCTGCTGCGATAATCTGAAACAGAGCCTCCTCCATTGTACAATCAATATCAGTCTGAGGCTGGAACCGACTCCTCCACCTCTCCATCTACACCTCCTCCTCCTCCTCCTCCTCCTCCTCCTCCATCTACACCTCCTCCACCTCCTCCATCTACACCTCCTCCTCCTCCTCCTCCTCCGCTAAGGTCTGAGTGACACTAAACAAAACGAAGACGTGTGGACTCGGCTGTCAGACGACATATTGACAGACACTAATCGAATCCATAACGGCCAAGATAATTACAGCAGGTAGGACATAAGAGCAGCAGGAGCTCTCTCTCTCTCTCTCTCTCTCTCTCTCTCTCTCTCTCTCTCTCTCTCCATCAGTTGTTATTAGATTAGACAAGCTGAATGTAGAGTTTTACAAGCTCAGGATTCTTAGATAATAAGTGTTAGTGCCGTGAAAAGACCAGGAAAGAAAAAAGATCATCGTGCAACTGTGCCAAACACAAAAGCTTAATCTGGTTCAACAGCCCCAATTAACATTTAAATGAAGGTGGGATCTCTCTTTTCACTGAGTCCAACAATGAGGCTGATTAACAAACATCCATTTTCCCAGAATTGGTCTTTTCTTTTTCTTTTTTTAAAATACAAGAACAAAAGAAAAAAGAAAAAGACATTCTACACATGGAACTGCATCTGACAAGTGCTGGGCCCTGCACAGAGATTAAAATCACACACACACACACACACACACACACACACACACACACACACACACTGAGGTAGCGAGTCATTACAGTGTGAGTGATGGTGTGTTGTGTTTGAGTTGACTCCGTCTGCATGGAGGCCCAGATGCAATAACAGCAACTGATCACCAAGACAATTACTGCTAGCCCCGCCCCCTTCTTCCTTTTCCTGCTTCATTCCTCCACTTTCTCTCCCCATCTCCCTTTTCCCTAAATGTAATATCCACATTTCCTTTCCTTCTGTTAATTGCCGCCTCTCTCCGTCTCCATCCCTCTCCCACTCTCGTGTTCCGCTTTGTAAAAACCTTCAAATCATGTTGTTCTCTTTTCTTTTGTTTTTCTGCCTCGTTCCCTCCCTCTCTCTTTCCCTCCGTCTGTCTCTTTACATCGCCTCGCTCTCCTTAATGTCTTTCTCTCTGCTCCCCCTGTGGACACACAGCTGTTCAATTTAGGCCTTTTGATTAATTTCATAAAAGAAAACACACCCCTGACGTAAACAAAGCAGGGAATCGTCCAAGTGTGACGAGACAAAGAGAGAAGAGGGAGGAGGAGGACAGATGGAATCATCGCAGGAGGAAAAACAGCCTGACTCTTTGTTTGACTGTAGATTTGAAATTTGAAATATTTGGTTTACAATAACGTTAAGTGAGCGGGTCCAGAGTTATGGTGCCACCGTGGCCTCTGTGTTTGTTTTTGTTTATGGTTGTGAAATATTAATCTTTTCTTGTAGACTAATAAGACTAAGTGGTCTGGGGCATTGAATTACGACCGTGGCGGCGGCGGCGGCGGCGGCGTTCTGGAGCGTCGGGCAAATCTCCGCCCCCGCGGCACATTAGTGCTCATATACATGTCAATCAAACACACTGAGGCCAGCTCAAAAACACTGAGTCTACATTATGTCCCATTTGAGAGGAAACGCTTTTCTGAGTTTAAAATCTCATAAATGTGCGGAAGAGCCCTTTAAACTAATATCAGCAGCTGTTCCTCTATGGAGGCGGCCATGTTGCATCAAGGCGAGAATAAACAGACTCGACACATTTTGAGCTCTAACCATAACTGAAGGTCATGATCGGTTCTCATACGTGCTTCGGCCGAGGTCAGGGGTCAACTTTCCCTCTGGATGTCACATTCAAAGGGGGCGGGGCCAGAATATTTGACATATTTAAAGTATTGAATTGTTACTTTCCCTGTTACGCGCCCAACATGGTTAAAGCCACAGTTCAGGTCACCAGGAGAAGGTCCACATCACCTTCGGCGATGGATCACGTCTTTCTGCAGAAAAGCGCCTGAAAGTATCAAAGCTCTGCTGCAAAGCCTTTGTTTGTTTCTCTAAAAGAAGGTTTGTCATCTGTGAGGAGAAATAAATCAAACTCATTTATGAAAATCAAACAGTGACGATAAGAGAAACCCTCAGAGTGCTCGGCTCCAAACAGCCTCCTTAACACCCACTCCACATCACACCCACCAGTTCACAGTGTCCTTCAGAGATGAGAACACAATTCACCATGATAAACACACCGCCAACCTGCACAATGTGTGTGTGTGTGTGTTGCTTTGTCTGCTAAGACTCACTCTGTTGGGAAATGAGAAACACATCCTGACTCCTGATCTAACATATTTCCTAACACCATCGTCGACACTGTCATGAATTAAACACCAGCAGGTTTTAACCGTTTCCCGATCAGGGGGAAGTCAAACATTAATTTTATTTATCTCTGACATCACAAACGAACTGAAGGACACATTTCTCCATCACCGGCTCAAACTACAGACCCTCCTCTCTGAACTCCGGCCTCTGTCCGTGACCTGCACCTGAACTTCACCTCCTCTCAGAGGCCTCAACTCAAATCTAACACAATTGTTGTTTTCTCAAAAATGAAGGGGAGGAGCTTCTCCCTTTGTGGGAGGGGCTGCAGGGTCAAATCAGATTCCTCCAGTGAACTTCGAGAGCAAACACAAATGGAGACAACACTGACTCTCTCTCTCTGTGTGAGTGTGTGTGTGTGTGCGTGTGCGCAATGCTTCCTGACTGTATGTGAGTGCGGCGCAGGCCTTCGAGGGGGATTATGGCTGCAGAGAATAATGGCTGTGAGATAATTAATGGGATTAACAGATTAGACAGAAGATTACGCTATGGCTGTCTCCATCGCCACTCCATGTTAGAGAGAGGGGCTGAGGGGGGGGCTGGGGGGGCTGAGGAGGGGGGGACTGTTCCACATTCAGATTGCAAGTACGACTGGAAACAAGTTTAAGATTATTTTCATGATTGTTCAACTTCTTTGATCACGCAGTTATTGACAGGTTTCCAGTTGGACTTGGAGCTGCGCTGCGCACTTCACCCAGAACTCCTGAACTTACTTTCTGTTCCTCGTTGGTGACGGACGGAGGTGATTTGACTCAGTCACTGTCTCACTGCTCAAGTTGAAATCAGAGCAGAGTGAGTGTTTCACACCTGGTGTGAACCTCAGGGGACCTCATCACACTCTGTCTGTACAGTGAAGCTCCCCATCACTGTTTGGAGCCTGAGACTGTGACAGCTCCTCTGCACCTGGATCTGACAACAGCTGTCACACTTCACCAGATGGACCCAACCCTCAGAGCCAACACGGACGAGGGGGGGGGGTCCTCAAAGACTCAGGGAAAGACAGCCGTCCTCTCAGACTGGCTCCAGTTAAAGCCCCTCTCAATCCAAAGGGGCACTGCACGTAACAGTAACTATCCTGTCCTGCAGGAAGAGCGAACAGGAAGTGTCCTGGTGAATTTGAATCATGCAAACCTCTCATTAGATTGTTATGTTTGAGGAGCTGCTCTGTGTCACTATCTGGGAAACAACAACATTCCCAACGTCTGCTCTGAGTTTGGAGCATATTGAGGTTTTGGGTTCTTGCCGACGCCGTGGCTGAAAACACTACCTGCTGCCATTAACAACCACTGAGGCCAACAACACACACACACACACACACACGGGAACACGATGTCCACCGTGCTCGGTCATTTAGCCACACAGTGGCAGACTGGACAAGGCCACGGTCAGACGCAGCCGAGGCCGCGGGTCTGCAGATCCGCCTGTCCAAACAGAAAACCTCCTCCTGTCTGCCTCCGCACAGGAAACCTCTGGTCAGGGCTGTTTTAGATATAAACACATAATAAACTGCAACAGGGAAAATATTTTCACTTTCTGTGAAATCCAGCACATCCAGACACAAGTGCAGAGGTAAAAGAGTATTCTGAAACAAAGCAACACCAGGAAAGAGATGTAGGAGGAGTAATAGAATAACAGACTAGAGGTCATGTGACCTGTCTGAAGCGTCTGTCCTCCTCTGACACTGATCCATCATCTTCACCTAACTAGATATAGTTCCAACCGTTCAGTAATGACTCAATCCACAAACGAGCCGAGTCGCCACAAACACTGCTGATCTCCGGCCGAGGTCGGGCGCCAGTCAGCTCGTTAATCAACAATTCAAATAATCATATTTTTGTAATTATATCATCAAGGTTAACCTCAGAGATATGAAACCAGAGGCATGAAAAGCATTTGACTAAATATAAAAGCAGCAGAGCTAAATTCCACCAGCTCTTCGGTGCCTTTCATTTCTTTACTTTTTAAATTCAAAAAGTAAAATGAGAATAAATGCAGCCGCACTCAGATAAAATATTTATCCACTTCATTATGACGACTCCTTTGCAAAGCATAGAAAAGGAAAGAAGTGCATTAAGAGCCGACATTGCTAATGATTCACTTTGAAATTCATTCAATGTGACATTAGTCATAATACACTTGTTCCTCATTATAAACACATTAGTGAGCGGCTGCGCTCTGCTCTCCATTACACCCAAACTCCACCGAAAAGAGAGGGAGGAGCTCATTGTTCTGGAGTTCACTCCGACGCAGAGAGGAAACATACTCGACCAAAACATATGAGAGAGGGAGAGGGAGAGGGAGAGGGAGAGAGAGAGAGAGAGAGAGAGAGAGAGAGAGAGAGAGAGAGAGAGAACTAATTTAAAATCAATAATGCAAAAAAAGTGAAGAACGCAAGCACAAGGTCTGGAACATCCAAGTGTGTCTTTGCCAATGTGTGTGTGTGTGTGTGTGTGTGTGTGTGTGTGTGTGTGTGTGCTGAGTATCAAAGGCCAGGTTACGGTGTTGGCTGGATGTGGATGGAATGTGACACGGCAAAGCGGCTCCGTGCTGCGACACACAAATACCACCACTGTCACCTGTGAAAGGTCCTTCTCTTTCCCATCTGCACACACACACACACACACACACACACACACACACACACACACACACACACCACTCACACACAACATATACACACCACAAAAACACACACACACACACACACACACACACACACACACACACACACACACACACAACTCTCACACAACATATAGGCACCACAAAACACACACAACACTTCCAGATCACAGAGAAACAATTTGAGAGTCCTCGGTCGGAGCTGCGCCGCTGCTGATTGTGCGGTTACTTTGAAGAGGCAATTTCATCTGGCTGACAGAAATGTGTGTGCGCGTGTGTGTGTGTGTGTGTGTGTGTGTGTGTGTTCACTGTGGGAGTGTGTTTTTCCAGCACCAGGGGGTCAGTCACCTGGAGTGTGGAGGGAATTTTCTATCAAAATATTCCTGTGTAATTGTAGATGTCCACTCAGAGAGAGAGAGAGAGAGAGAGAGAGAGAGTTCTTCCTGCTGAATCAAAAAGAGTGTGTGTGTGTGCGTGTGTGTGTGTGTGTGTGTGTATGTGTCAGGCAGGCTGGCGTAAGGCCAAAGTGAACATAACCCTTGAATCTGGACATGTAGAGACATATAGGCATGCCAACGAGGTGTATGTGTGTGAACGCATGTGTGTGTGTGTGTGTGTGTGTCTGAGAGAGTGTGAGATTATGTACATGTGTATTAACCCCAGAGAGATGAAAGAAGCCAGTCCATCTCCCACAAACCCTCTCATCCTCTCAGTGTGTGTGTGTGTGTGTGTGTGTGTGTGTGTGTGTGTGAGGCAGATGTTAAGAGTTTTCTGAGGAGTCATTTGATGTGTGGGAGCTGAGTAAAGAGCCTCATACACTAACTCCATATCATCTTTCTGAAAAGACCAAATTGTGACTCCCCCCCCTCAAAAATGACTTCCTTTGATGTTCAGCTCACAAACAGACAGAGGAGCTTTGTCCGTCCTCTCATCAGAGCGTCATCGGAGACCCAAATCACAAAAATGATAAAAAACCGAACACGCAGAGTGAAATAATGGCACATCTTGGAGCGACTGCGCCGCTGATAGGACTGACCTTTAATCCAATCTAAAATAAACCTAAAAAAGGTTAGCGCCAGGATGAGAGCGTGAAATGAAGCCTATGATGTGTCAGATGTTCTGAATATTCTCTCCCTGGAGATCAGTCCGTCTCACCTGGTGGGCTGCGGCACTAAAGTGGGCCACGGACCCGTTTTCAGAGTCCCGGGACTTTTACTGTGAAAAAGAAAAGTTAAGAGATCCTTTTATTTTGAAGAGGATCACACTCTTCACAAAGTTTGGTGACTAATTGACCATGGTGACTTGAATTGTAGATGGAGCATATTTGACAAAACAAGAGTGTGTTTAATGGATTTAAAGCGCTTTGAAGTCGGAGGAATAAATCTGTCAGGAGTGTCATTACAAATCAAAGGTTAGAGGAGAAGGACATCCTGAATATCTGGCATCAATCCACCTTCAGCTGCGCCTGCAGAGAGGCAGTCCAATCCCGTGTGGACATGCAGGTGTCCCTCAGAATCACGAGGCTCCCGATCATGCAAACATCTCCTCACCCATTCAATTGCACATACGTTCCTCAGGCACAGGAAACGTTTGCATGCAGCCGCAGAAATGCACTTTGGTTGGAAGCGAGGTAATAAATTGAGAATGACGCAGTCCATACCGCCCGAGGTTCAGAGGTTATTTTTCCAATATCCGTCATCAGAAAGAGTTTTTGCTGAACGTATGGAGCTCCGCCTTTTTGTTGATTGCACGGCGGCTTGTCGATGGACGGACGGCAGCTGAAGCAGTAACCTTCGTCTGCGGCGTTTAATTAAAGCGATGAGGTGAATACATATGTGCGACTGCTCCGTGGCCCCGTCGGGCTTCTAGTGCGTAGATACATACAATGGAAGCTGTGGCAGAAATGGAACATTGGATAAACTCCATTGTTGTGTAATCACCTGAATATAGAAAATGAGCCCTTTAAATTTACAGCAGGAGCATTTCTCAGTTTGAATAATATCTGAACTATTCAGCAGGTTTGAAGTATTACAACAAACACACGTTCAGCAGCTCGTCTTTAAAGAGGCAGGTCAACAAAGCATTTTCTAAACAGCTTGACCAATCATGATAGAACTGTCCAGCTGTCCACTCAGAGCTGACTGGCCGTCATCAGGGGGGGCGGAGTCTAAAAGCAACAGGAGGATCTGTAGCCATGGACAGAACCAGGTGAGTAAACTTACAACACAATGTCTAAGGTTCATAAAGTTCTTCAAGCTCCTTCACCTCACAGGTGATTCGAGACGAGTATAATCCAATGGTCAGAGTCACGAGTGAGTTTCTGATTTCATCTTTCTCTAATTTAACAAACTAAAGACAGACGGCGCAGAGGGAAGGAAGCAGAAACATCGTGGAGGGAAAACAGATACTACAACTGAACCAGATCAAGGGCAGAGGTGGTGTAAGCTCACACATGAGGAGAAGGAGAGAAAGGTGGAGGAGAGCAGAGGATGAGGAGGATGAAGAGAGAGAGAGAGGCCAGAGGATGTGAAAGAGGAGAGAGAGGGAGCATGACCAGAGCGAGAGGAGAGAGAGAGGAGAGAGAGGGAGGCCAGAGGATGTGAAAGAGGAGAGAGAGGGAGCATGACCAGAGCGAGAGGAGAGAGAGAGGAGAGAGGGAGCATGAGCAGAGAGAGAGGAGAGAGGGAGCATGAGCAGAGAGAGGAGAGAGAGGAGAGAGGGAGCATGAGCAGAGAGAGAGAGGAGAGAGAGAGCATGAGCAGAGAGAGAGGAGAGAGAGGGAGCATGAGCAGAGAGAGAGGAGAGAGAGGGAGCATGAGCAGGGAGAGAGGAGAGAGAGGGAGCATGAGCAGAGAGAGAGGAGAGAGAGGGAGCATGAGCAGAGAGAGAGGAGAGAGAGGGAGCATGGGAATGAAGCAGAGACAAGCTCAGAGAAAAGGAGGGAGCTTTATGTGGCGCTTGGGCTGATAAAATCATGAATGACCCCCCGCTGTGGAACGTTCTTTGAGGCTGCGTCCCTACTCTCTCTCTCTCACACACACACACACACACACACACGCACACACACACACACTTCGCCACACAAACAAACACAGACACAAAACAGGCTTAAACATGTGGAATTCACATTCACACAAACGTATAGATCTCCTCTTTTGTGCACATTTCGAGAGACACACCCCTTTCTCACACACACACACACACACACACACTCTAACGCTGCTCTCTGCTCCCATACTGTCTCCTTGTGTGTTTCCTTCCTTCCTCCTTCCTCTCTGCCTCGCTTCCCTTCCACTTTCTTCTCCTCTCCGTCAGCCCTCACGCTAAACGTGAGGCGACAGTCCGTGGCTGCAGAGGAACAGATCAACACCCAAATGCCAGAAAGAGTGAGGGGGGGGGGGGTTGGAGGGGGGGGGGGGGTTAGAGGGTGAGCTTCCTCTTGGAGAGGGGAGGAGATGGAATAAAGGTTTTAGTTGTAGAAAGGACAATTTCAACTGTTTCTCTCGTTTAGTTTACTGATAAAAGTCTCCAATATAAACTAAATAGAGAAAAGTACATTATCATATCACATTAAAAATCATTCAACTGAAATTGTGTGCAAACTATTTGGCAGTGAAGCGGAACCAAGAAAGATGCATATAAGTTCACTTTGTCAACTGTATAAACACAGCGTTCTATATGTCATTTTCTTATCTCAGCCCAACAGCAAAGTCCTCTGATTCAAATCCATCAGCTTGCTTGTGATTGGCCGAGGATAATAGAAATAAGTGAGTCAAAGTGGAGAGTAAATATGAGGCTTATGATACACGCTACGTGCAAAGTATTGTTGCCTTAAACCGCCTGAAATCCTCTTATCAGACACATGCAGAGGAACAAACTGCTCCGTGTGATGTACAAACAGGAGCCCGTGAGGTTCACAACACTTGTGAAGTTTTCTCAGAGTTTGTATTTCGCTCTCGGGGGTTTAACACACATTTTTATGCTTATATTTTCACTCGATTCCTGCAGCAGGGTCTTGTCTGTTTTTCAATAAGTACACGGCTTGTTTATGACTTGACCTTTAAAAAGTTACGAGAAACAAACTCAGAAACTCTTTAGATAAATAACGTTCATCATATACAAAGATACTAATCGAACTCAGAGTCCACTGCTGATCAGGCGCATGTGGAAAAATAGGTGCGACAGAAGCAAAGTCATTCTAATGTCAACTCAAACAAACTGTTCTCACCCTCCATTAAAGTGCATTAAACACAGCCGGCAGGTCCTTTAATGTGCCGCTGCTGTTTGGTGCCATTAGACGGAGGCAGGAGCTTCGTGTGATGCAGGAATTCAAAGGATCCGTCTGCAGCTCCGCTCATTATTTGAAGATGATGACGGTAAACAAAATACTGCCGCGCCATTTCAGGGTGTCTGAACCTTAATTACATTTTTAATAAACTCCCTGGCATCCATGTGTATGAATGTGAGTGTGTGTGTGTGTGTGTGTGTGTGTGCACAAATTACCCACGAGAAAAAGCTCTTTGTGTGTCTGTGTTCTCCTCGGCATCTTCTAAAGGATAATTTCTGGACACACAGCACCACACTTGTACACACTTTCATACACACACACACACACACACACACACAAAAACACACACATACGCATGGCCAGATGCTACATGGGCCATATCTGGTGAACTTGGAGACACGCTGATATTGAAGCCTCTAATGGCCGTCATTAATCACATGATACTAAATCACTTTACAGATAGAGAGGGCAGAG
>JAFBJT010112350.1:0-32980 GCA_016785325.1 Chascanopsetta lugubris
TCAACATCAACCCAGCTCTTGTACGGGCAGGTGTGCATGCATGGATGGATGGATGGATGGATGGATGGGAGAGAGAGAGAGAGAGAGAGAGAGAGAGAGAGAGAGAGAGAGAGAGAGAGAGAGAGAGAGAGAGAGAGAGAGAGAGAGAGAGAGAGAGAGATGCCAGCACTGGGATTTTTGGGCCTATGACCGTATGTCAAATGTGTCACATCAACAACCTTCCCTTGTCGCCTCACATGATGAATAACTACAATGCTAACTATTGTTGCTCAAGGCCTCACATTTAGCTTTTCTAACAGCCTGTCCGCTCACTTCAATTCTTAAAAAGTTGCCCAGCGCACCTTTAACGATGAATGAAAGCTACCATTCGCAAAACAATTTGAAGGGAGGGGCGAGGTGAGCCGGCAATTCCTCTCTCCGATTTCACTAAATCCTACACAATGTACCTTTAAAAAAAGCAAATGAGACTGTAACTCATGTGGAGAGCAGGTCTGTGATAAGCAGTGACTGCAAAGTGTTGTAAATAAAAAGAAAAGATGAAACGTCTTTCAAACCTCATGTATATATAGTGTATATATATATATATATATATATATATATATATATATATATACTATATAAGTGTATGTGGGAGTGTTGCCTGTGACGATGGAAACCAGAAGAAGTTGAAGAAGAAGAGTGTTTGGCAATTTGGAGACAGATTGGGAGTGAAAGGCACAATACGAGATAAGGGATGATGGGAGCGATGTCAAAAAGGAATGAATAGAGATCAAAGATGTCTGTGGGAGGAAGAGAGGGGAAAAAAAGAAAAGAGGAGGATGGGGATGGATGGCTGGGGGATGACGAGAAGGAGGAGGGGGGGTCTCAGCCCTCATCTCCACCTCTCTTATTTCCTCAAGAAGCATCAACACCTGCTCCCCTGACACTTTGTGCCATTGCGTCGACTCAGCCTTGTTCCACTGAGTGTATCATGATGAAGACGCACCAGGTGTAGGTGTAGGTGTAGGTGTGTGTGTGTGTGTGTGTGTGTGTGCGTGCGTGCGTGTGGAGGCTTAAAAGGGTTTGTGAGGATCCCTCCAGAGTGTGGTCACCATGAAGCAAACGTCAATAAACCACAGAACAATGCCTGAATATAACTAGAACTTGGATCAGTATTTTATATATAAATATATGTATATAATATATATATATATATATTTATAAATATTATATTATTATTTGATGGAGTGAATTGAAATGTTTGTTTGTGTCTCCCACATCATTAATTAATTTCAATTAAATCAGCGCTACAGGTTATAAACATGCCACAGCTGTGCGCACGTGCCTCTCATTCACAGAGACAATTATAAAAGCTCTACTGTAAATAAACTGCACGTTGGCCCTGAGGACACAGTGCGGGCCCCTTAGGGGCCGCATCCAATATGTTGCGGCTCCACCCTCTGAACATACTAATGAAACTCCGTCTTCATCATTTCCGGCAGCGGGGCTAAAAGTGTCGCGTCTCGTCTTCTGAAGCCGCCAGAGGAAAGGTTACGGGGTCATTAATAACGTGCATGTGCTCATCCAATTTCATGGCGCTCAGTGTTTACACTAAAGCGCCTCGCGTGTGTGTGTGTGTGTGTGTGTGGAGGTGTGTGTGTGTGTGTGTGTGTGTGTGTGTGTGTTTTTACAGCTGACATTTTGTTCTTTGAAGGAAACAACACATTTGATTTCCTGGTGTTTGTGTTGGTCGGAGTGGGTCTGACACCTGGGGGCTTCCTGAGAGAGGCAGATAATAGGAGCGGAGGGTTAAGGGGGAGGAATGGCTGGAATGTCTTCACACAGCATAAACTTTGCTTAATTAGCCGGCTTCATTCATTATCCACAGGTCAGAGTCTGCCATGCCATGCCACCCATCACGGTCACCAATTTGGAATAAATCTAAAAAAAAAACCTAAAAAAAAAACAACCTCTGCTTGATTTTGGTTGAAAGATTGTTCAACTTTTCTTCTTCTTGTGAAACTTTGTTCACAGACTTGTCCTTTTGCCTTTTATCCACTTTAATCTCCACACTTCATTTCCCAGTTGATACTTTCAAGATACAGAGGACTTTGGTACTTTTCTTCTGTGTCGGCATTTTCTTTTATCTTTACTTTTCTTTCGTTTCCGAACACGGCACAGAAAAATTCTGGATGGAAACAAAAAAATATGATAATAAAATAATGATTCAGTTTGAGAATAATGAGCTTTTCCATCTAAATTAGCCTGGAATAAAGTATATAATGTTGGAGATATTGTGTTAAGTTGATAATAAGGGAAAAATATTGAATATTTATATATATATAAAATATCTTTTTGAATATTTTATGGACACGTTAGGATGGCCGCAGGCAGGTTCTCCTGCATAGTAAAAAAGGGGCATGGTGTCGGAATTAATCAAGCAGCAACGTGAGAGTACTTCACCACTAGATGTCAGTGATTCTTATGAAGCAGATCACGGAAATGGTACATGAAGTAACAAACAATGAGTCACTCTGTCACTACGGATATTAATATACACACACAGCGCGCGCAGGGTCTATTGACTTTCTCTCCCCTGATGCCCCTGGGAACCCTGGGAAAATGTTTTCTCAGAGCCACTGATGTGCTCAGCATTCATTCAGCATCTGTGAAGCAAAGTGACGGACAGACACGACCCCCCGCTGCTGCAGCTGCTGGTGAACGGGAGCAGAAATAAATATAAATGGCCTCTGAGCTCCCGAAGCTGCTGTGTGCCTGAATATGTATGTGGAGATAAAACACAAGTCAAAGTGATTGACTGGATTTATCCTTCATCTTCACCCCTGCGCGCACTTGTCAGGTTATATACTGCGCGGCAGCAGTTGTCCATGTTTGCCCGGCTGAATGCATACAAAGTCTTGGGTGGCGGGGTGGGGTGGGGGTGGGGGGGGATTACGGTATATTCACTGTGTTGACATGCAGCAGTTCAAACCGGCGCTCACGCCTTCTCTGTGTCCAAGATACATTATTTATATACGGGTCTGAGCGAGAGGAGGCACGCAAGGTTCCGCTGCTGCTCAGTTTCAGCACCGCACATCGAAGAGAAGGCGGGAGATGAAGGTGGTGCGGCATTTGCATGTTTATCAGCAGGTGTTAGGAGGAGGAGGAGGAGGAGGAGGAGGAGGAGGAGGAGGGCGCTTATTGTCAGACAACACAGATGAGGTCAGACTCGCGTGCATTGTCTACGTTAATGAGAATATTTAGCAAAACAAAAGATGAATTTCCTTTGAGAGTTTGAGCCTCTTGGATCACACCGACTTCAGAAGTTTTTTCCCTTTACATGTGCACACACGCACATGTAAAGGGATTTTTCCCCCAGAATTGATACGTTTTGCATCTTTCTCTCAAATTCATACGGTTGCTTTGCACAAGAAAACAACAACAATGGCAACTTCCTGTTTATCCACGTTTGATTCGCAACACTGGATGTAATGAGAAGTTTGCAGTTTGATTTGTTGTTGTTGAGGACTTTCAAAACAAAGTTTGAGAAGCACACGGACAAAGTGTGACCATTTTGAATTTTGACATTTGTACTAAGATTATTAAAAAATACAAAATATATATTCTTATAACTTCATTTGATAGTTCTATTCTTCCTGGTGACTGACCATGATACTCTATTCATTGTAGATGGATTTCTAACAGGTAGGTGTGTGTGTGTGTGTGTGTGTGGGGGGGGGGGGGGGGAGAAGTGTGTGGGGGGGGGGGGTCTGTTTTGTGTTGTCAACAAGAGGTAAAAGAAAAAAAAAAGAAAAGTGACTTAGTTCCTAAAATGTCTGCAGCTTGTAATGAGTGTGGCGGCGGAGGACAGAGAGCAGACTTAAATTGGCGTCTGACGTTCCCTCTACACAAATAGCAGCTCTCCTCCCGCGCCTTCCTTTTGTCTTAATGGTTATGAGAGGCTTGGTGCGTCTCAGTGGGCGGACGAGCAGATGTGATGGGCAGTTTGAGTGTTTAGCGGCGGCCTAATGATGATGGATAAAGATGTTGATTGCAGACAGTGCTGGCTAACAGGCCCCGACATTCGCCCTGACCCTCTCTCCTTCCACTTTATTCCTCCCATCATCGTGTCACCGCCGCACGATAATCATCCCTCCCCCCCTCTGCGCCGCTCCCTTTCTTTCACGCACTCGCTGCAGTTCCTGCTAATGGAGGCACTTTGAGCTTTAAGGTTCAGGGTCGCGATTGGCATAGATTGGTTTCTATGGACCGAAATATGGATTGTGCAACAATTGGGCGGATCGTTTTATAAGCGTACGATCACCTGGATACATGAAATAATGTTCTCATTAACTTAGAATGAGCCCTTTCTATTAATATTCGGAGCGGGTCCTCATTATGGAGGCCGCCATGTTGCACCACCATATTGTTTTAACCAGGGGTGTCAGAAATACGGCCCCTGGGCCGGTTTTGGCCAAGAAGACTTAGCAAAGTGTGAAAATTACAGAAGGTAAAAGTAGTAGTATGCCAACTGTTCATGCTGGTGGTTGTTTATACCATTTTCTAAAAAGATAGCTCATTAAATGCACAAAAACAAAATGGAGGAGTGGTTGTTTACAGACTATTATGCAGTGATTTTACCGGTCCGGCCCACTATCGACTACACTGGGGCGTATACGGCCCCTTAAAGGCTTTAAATGCTGCACAAACAAACCAAACCCATTTTAAATTGTAGTGAGAACAAGCTTAGAATAGAAGGGGGTGTGAGCTGCAGCATGCCACGTCACCACTAGTTGTCGCCAGGTCCTACACACACTCCCTGGCCCTGATCCTCCTCCATATATACACATATATATATATATATATATATATCCCTGTTTACAGCCCTACACGAACAGAGGCTCCTGTCGACAGACGTGAGAGTCGTATCGATTGTCCTAATGTTTCCCTGCCAGGAATCAAATAAGTGTGTGTTTGTTTGTTTCTAATTCTTCTTATTAGAGAATACATCTCAGGGGCTGAATGCAAGTCAAAGCCATGTCCTCCTAAGTGACAAGTACAAGTGTGTGGTGCTGTGGACCGCTTTGAGCCCAGCGCCCTCAGGGTGAGGTGCAGTTCCGCCGTCTGAGACACCGTCAATAAATGGTGGTGAAATCTAGGGGTGAAGTTGCATGTTGCAGTTAAATTGCCCTTCAGCTAACCCTTCCCTTCGGCAGCCCTCTGTCATCACGAGGTTTAGTTGGTCCATTCTGCGCTACAATAACAAACATGGTGGCCTCTGCAGAGAGAACCTGCTCCTGATGTAAACATAAAGGCCTCGATGTCATCATCCGAAATCCTGCACACTGGCCATTTAAGGCCACGGGGGTTACACTTGGTTAAGGTAAAGGAGAGGGTTGGGCAGATAGTGAAGAGAATGTGTAATGTTGTTTGGTGTCCTCGCTGAGATAGAAATACAAGCATGTGTGTTACGGCTCCTGTGGTGATTCCATGTGGCCCAGAGGCCCTTAAACATGTCAGACACTCAGAGGTGATCAAACACAAACACACACGTATAATCACATTCCCATCAGGAGGTTGGAAGGTGTCACACAAACATCATCAGTTGAATTCAGATATAAAACACCAGCATCTTTGGGGAGGAGAATAACAACAAGTGACCCTCTGCAGATCATTCTCCAGTGATCTATTCCCCACTGCTGCTGCTGCTGCTGCTGCTGTCACTTCTTCAGAGACTCTATAACCCCTTTACTTTGACAAGACAAATTGATTTGAGGCAAAATGTGCGGTGTTTACAACATTTTAAAGGTGCAGTCGGTACGGAATTAATCTATTGGTAGCAGTGTAAGTGGAAGAATTGTTCTCAAGAATGAGCTACTCGTGTTTACATCTGGAGCAGGTTCTCTCCTTGGAGGTCGCCATGATGCACAGCCATGTTTTTTTTTTGTTTGTTTTGTTTTTTACAGAAGCCCAAAATGGACAAAGGAATCACCTGTTGAGGCGCAGGCCGCGGGTTCTATATCCACTGTGGAAGGGAAGGGATGAGGTCAGGCAACTTCAAATGCAACGCGCAACTGAACAAGACGTCACTAAATCCTACGCAATTCACCTTTAACCCAGTTTGGTTTCAGCACCTCTTAGCCCATTCCTCATCCCATGAGTGTGGTGATAACATGCAAATTTTCCAGGACACACACACACACACACACACACAGTCTCCAGTCTTATTTATCTCAGTCCTCTGATAAGGAATGGGGGTAATGGACGTCTCGGAGGATGCGTGTTCTTGGCGTGTTGCGTGACCAACATTTCTAAGTAGCTCCGAGGGCCTGAGGTAATTATTTAGTAGCATTAGCTCGATATGATGATGCAAAGTGTTGGTTAATACAGGATTAGACCATTCTAAGATCTTCCCAAAATGACACTTTTGAACCTTCACGCTTGAATGGATTCCGGTTGTTCTCGTCCTCATAGACATAAATAGGTTAAAGAATAATAGAAATTCCATGAGAATAAAAGATGCAGCCTGTGTGTGAGCAGTCAATTAAAGGCCCGGCATCAAGGCCTCACCTGATCCGCCCCCAACAAACATTGCGCACACGCACACACACACACACAAACAGCTGCAGGATTACACAGTCTAACACGTAATCCTGCATGCAACCCGGCTGCAAACGCTGTTACACCATCACACTCGGAGTTTTTTTTCCCCATGATGTCTGCGCCTCTTCAGAACCACTGCACATGTTTCCATGTTTCCTCAGATCCATTTTCATGTGCAGGAATAGATTAAAGGGCAAACGCTCCCGGCCCCCGAGAATTACCATCAGAAGGCAGCCGTGTGATTGTTATCGGCAAGCCAGGTGGAGCAACTTTTGGAATTCATGAGCACATAGGAAGAGACGCGAGATGGAGATAGAGGTGCAACAACCTTTCCACGCCTCTCAGGATTCATCCAGAGAAGAATCCACTCTCATCTCAGAGAGAGAGAGAGAGAGAGAGAGAGAGAGAGAGAGAGAGAGAGAGAGAGAGAGAGAGAGAGAGAGAGAGAGAGAGAGAGAGAGAGAGAGAGAGCGAGAGAGCGAGAGAGCGAGAGAGAGAGAGAGAGAGGATTTCTTGTATTTCCCTGGAGAGACGGATTCTTACTGCAGGAAATGCCGGCAATTATTAATAATTATTTTACCTATTGTGGACGCAAAGTGGATTTAGCAAATTGCCCTTTAAGTCGCAGATTCGCTGGAGCCCCTACATCCAGGCACACGTTCAATAATGCATCAGGGAGGTGGCATCCATAAGTAATGCATTCAATGCATGGTCACACCTTCCTCACTGCAGACCCTCGGCACCTGCCAACCCCCCCCTCCCCCTGCCCCCCTCCCTTATTCTGTCAATCTGCTGAGCAATTAAAGTCAGACCTTTCCCAGCAACTCGGGCAGCCATGACGGCGAGCGACATCCATGTGCGAGCGCTTCAAAACGTGTGTCTGCGGGAAAAAAAGGTGGTGGGACCCGGTCATGAAACGCTCCTCCCGTGGAGATGCAGCACTTGTAGAATTACGTGACATTTAGACCCCGACCGCAAAAGAATGGCCGATAATTGCACCCATTGTTCTCACGTTACGCTTTAAGCAACCCGCTGATGCTCTAAGAGAGATTTCGGCGGAGCCGAGACGCAACAGAAACCAGAATCCATCCTCCCGCCGCATATCTGGAAATCTGTCCACGTTCCCCGAGTCTGTTTACAACCAGTTATTTATCAGCTCTTCACAGCACCGCGGATACGACCGGCCGCCTTAATCGGAACAAAGACACGCGGTCCATCTCCTGATAGACTCCCTCCGCTATCCATCTACCCTCCCGCGCTCACTTTTCAATTTACCCCTTTCTTTTGGTTTCACTCTCCGACGCGGAGACTCTCAAGAGTCCGAGAGCCGCGCCGAACCGATTTCTCACGCAATTTTTATCCACCCCCCACACAACACACACACACACACACACACACCTCGTTCATCTCCTCCGTTTGTGTCGTCATGTTCCATTCCCAGCTCATTCCGCCTTCCAATCACACGTGTGCGCCGCCTCCCTGTGAGTCAGGTATTGATTGTTTTAGATCTTGTGGGCTGTTTATTTATGTCTTATCTGTATCAGTGGTCCTCAACTGTTCTGGGTTCAGGACCCACCATCACCCCTCAGTGACGAGCTGCGACCCAGTGGGGTGAAGTCCATAGAAACTCAAATGGAGGTGAAAACAACAGAACTTCATAATCACCAATTATCAAATGTGAGTCAGGAAAATGACTTGAGTTCAGTTTCGTTTTGTTGACGATACCAGTCCATTTGAATAAATACAAACGGTAACATTCTGCTCAGAAAGACACTCGTCTCAAAAGCAAACTGGACTGGAAAAGGAATGGGGTTGGTCTTCTGACGTGGGACTTTTATTTTGAAGGCGAAAAAAGAGGGTGGTGCGAGGGGGGACTTGATTGGGCTACACCAGCCACACGGAGAAATCTCTGCACCACGATGCTTCTGTGGTCATGTAAGCAACAAGCACGGCAGAGTCACACACACGGGAAACGAAAGCATTTCAAAATAAAAGCATACTTTGGCACATATCTTCCAGCCTCACAAATCAAACAGAGCAGCTCGCACTCGACTCCGGGGGCCACATTGACCAAGGGTGTGGGCCGGATGTGGCCCAAAGGCCGTGATCCGCTCCGCTCAGGTCTGGTCTGATTGGACAGAGTGAAACAGAGTGACGCCATCGAACAGACTTTAGTCTCCAAGTTTGTGGCCCGTCACTTTATTTTGGTTTTGTTGTTTCCTCTCGCGCTCGAGACTTTCACCCGTGATTAAATTCGAGTCACATATCCGAGTCGGGAGATAAATACGAGCCGGTTGCCGAGCGGCCCGGCAGATGGTTTTACAGCTCTTAGTGCGTTTGTTTGAAGACACGTGGAGAATACTCGAGATGCTTCAGAGGAGGATTCTGCTCAGCACACAGTCAAATGCATTTTTTTTTTTACTTCATTTTGCAAAACACGCACAACCGTTTCTTTCACCGAGGAAGAGAGATGTATCGCTCCTGTTACGAGATGTGAGGAATCATGTGTGTAATACGTCCATCACAGAAGATGCAGCACAGTGCGCCGTGTCTAAACACTGGCCCGCAAATGCTTTCTTTAAAAGATTTGATTTCAACCTTTAGCACTGTAATTATTTGTCACTTTATTTATCTTCGCTTATCTTAAAAAAAAAACATTGGTGTCTAAGCTGCAGCCAACTATGGCCAATGGGCCTTTCTAAAATTGTCTTCATCAAATTCTGAAAAATATAATGGAACTTTCGCTCGACTGTATTGTAATTCCTACTTCTAACACTAGGTGGAGCTCATTAAAGAAAGCCCTGCACAGGTCCGATTTTGTGAACCGTTACCGGTTCTTATCAAACCCGCGACCTGGCCCACATCACACATGAAAGCGACGATCGCTCATATTATAATATTTTATTTAAATTTGTTTATTTATGAAAAACGTTAGATTTATGAAAAATTTAGACATTTTGGATTAAAGAAGTTGTATTTTAGGTAGTTTTGTTTGAGGCATATTTAATTTTCAAGCATAATACACAACAATGAGCCCTTTATATTTACATCAGGAGCAGGTCCTTTCTATGGAGGCGGCCATGTTGCACCACCATGTTTTTACAGTATCCCTGATGACTACTACTCTACATCCAATAGAGTTAGAGGTCAGGGATATTCAGGGATATCAGCTGTAACATCACCACTACATATCAATAAACACACTACATACTGTACCTTTAATTTAATCTTATTCTTAGTGTTCTGTTTCTTCTATTGTTTTTTTAGATACTAATGATTTTGTGTGTGCTTGTTTTTGATTCTAACGTCATATTATTTGTTCCAATTTAAGTAACCTTCTTCTTTTTTTTTTTACTTCCTGCCTTTGATGTTTTATCTTCTCCTTTTCAAAACTGTCCTTCCTGGACAGATGCTACACACATTTTCATAAATCTCACCTCAGCAGTCCGAAGCACAAGTCTGAGACAAATTGAAGCTTCAACCTTTTCCCATTAAATCCCTCCTGTTTGACTGAAAGAGCGTCGTGTATATGTTCTTTAAACTTCCAGCCATTTTTAAAGCGAGAGCACAACAACAACAACAGTATTTCTTACCTTGACACTTTGTGAACATAGGACCTCCTGTCCGCTGTGTCTCATCCGTCTTGTTCACCCGGACAAAAGTGTCACAGTCCAGATTTATGGTCACAGCTGCACTGTGTAATCTTAGCCACATAAATTCTGCTTGGAAAATATTGTCACAATTTCCTCCCCTGACAATTCTGTGTGTGTGTGTGTGTGTGTGTGTGGTGTTTCCAGGGTATGATGGGTGTAGTGGGCTGGATGTTACTCCTACTCTCCCAGATGATGGTGCCCGTGGCGTCTCAGGGGCTCAGCGTGGGTGTGATCATGGGCCAGACGCGCCTCGTCCCCGACCAGGAGCTCCGGCCGCCTCGGCGAGCCGACGACGCCCTCGACATCTCCGTGGTAACGCTGAGGATCAACCAGACGGACCCCAAGTCTGTCATTACACAGGTGAGAGACACACACACACACACACACACACACACACACACTCCCTCTCTGTCTAACTCTTAGCTCCGCCTGTTTGTCTGACCTTTCACTGGTGGATACAATCGCGAATGTCACCTGGCCAATCACCTCTGGTTGTTCCAGGGGGTTGGGCGTGGTTAAAGGTGCAGTGCGTAAGATTTGGTGACATCGAATGTAACGTTTATGTTGCATGCCGGAGAACCTACGGTAACCCTCAGTTGTTATTCAAACTTGAATAATGTTGAGTATGACCACTCTGAGCGAGCTACTGTAAAAACATGGCGTCCCCCGTAGAAAGGACCCGTTCCCGATTTGAATATACATGAAGTAGCTCAAATTTTTGTCAGTGTGTAGTTGTTGTGCAATAGCTTTTCTACCAGTGGAAGTGACGAAAAAATCGTACGCACTGCACCTTTACGGTGATGACCCCTCTCAGTTGTCGGTCCCAAATGGTCAATAACACATCACATCAGATCTGCCACCTCGCTGAGTCAGCTCAAACCCGTACCCACCCATTGCTTATGAGGCTGGTATTGGCGCCACCTTCCTGAAGCCTGACTCCTCCTACTTCCTGGTTCTTCCAAAAACAGGCAAGGAGGCGGAGCACAGGTAGAGCTGAGGTGGGCCCATGGTGCTGTCGCAGCATCCACTGGACGTGCCAGATCGCTCCAGATGTCACTCAAGAGGCCACGCCCCTAAACTCTGCACAATTTCAAACCTGGACGGAATAGAAATAAGCGAGTTCACCGCTCGCACACTTGTCACGGGAACAAATGTGACTGATTGAGACCAACGCTGTAGTTTGTACCAGACTATGGTTGAGTCTATGGGGATTGACAGCCTCAAGTGGCCACCCTGTGAACTGCAGGTTTTTCCACTTCTGTACGGGGCTCGTCCGTCAGCCCCGGATGTGATGCTAGCTGACTCATTTCCCAAGCTTTACAAACTCCCGGTGCTGTATCAAAACCAGCTAGCCAAAGATTTTTACCTCGGAAGCTCGATGCGAGTCTCTCGGCTGATTGAGACAAACGAGGAAGTCGGAGAGTTTCTCAATTTTTGTTGCTGTTCCTGTTCGTTCACCGGCATTAACAAGGGATTCCAGATAAAAGAGAAGCCTAATGCACCTTTTATAGAACTGTAAAACACTCCGCCTCGTTTATCTTTGCAGGCCCTCTGCTCTCTCCCTCTCTCTCTCTCCCTCCCTCTCTTTTCTTTTGCTCTGTTTGTTTATCTCATCTTAACATCTAATGCACTTTGGCCGGTCTGCTCTGTTTTTATAAATATGCCATAGTGATAAATTTAATTGGAGTTGACTTGACACACACACACACACACACAACACACACACACACACACACACACACTTGGCTGGAGGCCTGAGTTTGTGTTTCCCTGTGTACCCCCCGAGGTGTGCGAGCTCCTGTCACGCACTCGTCTCCACGGCATCGTGTTCGCCGACGGCACGGATCAGGAGGCCATCGCCCAGATCCTTGACTTCCTGTCTGTTCAGACACAGCTTCCAGTTCTGGGCGTCCACGGAGGCTCCTCCATGATAATGGCTGACAAGGTGAGTGACCGCGACCACGAGCGCTGACCTGTTCAAAGGCACACACACACACACACACACACACACACACACACACACACACACACACCTGCTCCTTTGTGCGGTTGGGGAGTTGCGGGTCCCTCAGCGGTAGGTTTTAGATTCGAAAGCTTTTTTTTTTTTACCTGTGCAGTCCAGTAGTTTGAAGTATTGGAATTCGTGGTGCAGATTGTGCCTGACAGATATTGTGGAATGTAATATGTCCCTCCTTCCTGTTACTTAAAGGTGCAGTGTGTCAGAAGCAGGGTGAGGTGGTGGATACAACAATGCAACTTCACCACTAGATGTCACCGAATCTGACACACGGCCCCTTTAATATTTATTTGGATGATTTGGTCCCGTGCTTTCGCATTGGCTCACGTGTTGTGAGCGAGGTCATCGGGCCGGACGGAGCTCAGGGAGTGGATAGGACGAGGAACAAAGAACAGGTGGGGTGGGGTGAGGAGAGGGTGGGGAGAGAGAGAGAGAGAGAGAGAGAGAGAGAGAGAGAGAGAGAGAGAGAGAGAGAGAGAGCGTGTGTATGTGTGTGTGTGTGTGTGTGTGAGAGAGAGAGAGAAAAAGAGAGAGAGAGAGAGGTGGGGGTGGAAACCGCTGCTACATTGCATTGACTGTTAGAAATGGACATGAATAACAGACGATCATCAGCATTGATAAATACCTTCACCAGTAGGGCGGCAGCGGCTCAGTGGAGAGAGCAGTTGCCTTTGGAAGCAAAGGTCTGTGGTTCGAATCTCATTCAGGCCCTGCCGCTACTACTTGTGACAACACGTACATTTATCTGAATGTAATTATTGAAATTGCAAGTATCGAACCATCGCCGGGAGATAAACACTTCAAGGAGATGAGCGGAGTCCTAAAGCTGATGTGGCAGTGCGGTGGACATGGTTCAACTCCCACGTGTAGAAGCTGTAAGAGGATGTTGTCATCAGCATGTTGTATAGATTTAAAGAAATGACACTGGTGGCATGTGGAGGCTTGTTTGCGCTTTGGGGAGTGGGGGCGTGAAGGGGGGGGGGGGCGGTTTGCTGCTCTGTCAGATTATTGTATTCTGCGCTCTGAGCTGAAACCCTGCCAACCCCTGCCTGTTTAGTCAGGGGGCAGAATGTAAATCAGCCCGGTGGATTGATGGAGGGTCTCACCCCCCCGAGTCCTTCTGTAGTCTAATCAGCCGCTGAAGAGGATGTAGAGCACGTTTTTAAAAAGTGCAGGATTCAAAAAGGTCAGAAGGGGAAGAAGAAGTTATGGCTCCAGAGCCTCCAGCAGTTTGTAATTCAGGTGATGATCTATCCATTCATCTTTTGAGCCAATCGTCAATCTATCATTTTGTCATTCATCCATCCATCTATCTATCCATCTATCTATCTATTCATCCATCCATCCATCTATCCGTCTATCTATCTATTCATCCATCCATCTATCTATCCATCTATTCATCTATCTATCTATCCATCTATCCATCTATCCATCTACCCATCTATCCATCCATCCATCCATCCATCCATCCATCCATCCACCTACCTTGTTCGTAATTCATCTGCCTTTCAGTACTTTTAGCTGATCACCAACAATAGTCTGGATGTCAGTGATGTTGTTACCATGGTAACCGTCCTCAATTTTTTTTTTGTGTGTGTGCCTTGAATCAGTAGTAGCTCCCTCACCTCACATTCTTATCATCTTGGTTGAAACTATTCATTAAAGAAAATGTTGATACGCGATCCCAGATAGTAAAACATAGATTTCACGACTCGCACCATTAGGTGCTAACATGCTAACAGCTAGAAAATACCCGTGGATCAGGGTATTGCAACATGGCCGCCTCTGTCGTGAGGAGCCTCTCCTCAAGGACTAATTCCAGGGTAATAGAAAAGAAAATTGCACACTCTTAAAAACATTAATACAATTACTTTAATAGTACTTCAATTTGTGATAAGTACGCTCCCTTTTCCACCATAACTGATGATGAAGCATTGTTTCTGCTTGGTCTGGGCTTTGCAAAGAAAAAAATAAATAAAAAAATAAAATGCCTGGTGCTCAGCTCAGTGGGGTGCCGGTGGAACAGATTCCTAGATGTGAAGAAAAGAATAAAGGGAATACATTCTTTAAAGACTGGATTTTATTTTATTGTGGTGAAATGCTTGATCCAGAGCTACAGGAACGTGTACGTGTTTCTGGAGCAGAAGACTCTCTCTCTCTCTCTCTCTCTCTCTCTGTCTCTCTCCCTCTCTTTCTCTCATCCGCCCTCCCTCTCTCTCTCCCTCTCTCTCTCTCTCTCTCTCTCCCCCTCTCTGACTCTGTAGACCTCGCTGACTGACACACAAACTGCAGAAGCTTTGATTAAAAAAAACAGCTGCTCCTTTTTGCTTTATTAAATCTCTCCGGGCACGGCAGCCCAAAACACAGGAACCAATAACTTCCGCAGTACAGCAGCCTTTTGAAGTACAACTTGATGGGAGATGCAGCAAGTGTGTGTGTGTGTGTGCGTGTGTGTGTGTGTGTGCGTGTGCGTGTGTGTGTGTGTGTGTGTGTGTGTGTGTGTGTGTGTGAAAGGAAACTGTGTGAGTTGGCCGACGCAGCACTGTGAAGGTTATTCAGATTGACCCCGCCCCCTCCCCAATCGCTAATAATAGGTAAAAAAAAAAGAATGCTGCAGCTGCAGCTGCTGCTCACCATTCAACCAGGTGTTTAACCCCCAGCTGCTCTGATTGATGCTTTTGGGGGCCGAGAGCTCATGGAGGCAAATGAGAGTTTGTGTTAACAGGAACTAACCAGCCCCGCCCCCCCCCCCCCCCCCCCCCCTGCTGTGAAAGGAAACTGTGTGAGTTGGCCGACGCAGCACTGTGAAGGTTATTCAGATTGACCCCGCCCCCTCCCCATTCGCTAATTATAGGTAAAAAAAATGAATGCTGCAGCTGCAGCTGCTGCTCACCATTCAACCAGGTGTTTAACCCCCAGCTGCTCTGATTGATGCATTTGGGGGCCGAGAGCTCATGGAGGCAAATGAGAGTTTGTGTTAACAGGAACTAACCAGCCCCGCCCCCCCCCCCTCACCCCCCCCTGCTGGCGACTCTCTTGTAAATTCAAAACAATCCTCTCTGGGTTTTTTATTTTTATTTTTTTGAGTTAAAGGTGCAGTGTGTACGATTTCCGTCATTTTTGTCACTTCTAAAAATGTTACAAAACAATTACATACTGTCATTTTCATGAATTTATTGCCTCATAATCACCTAAATGTATTGTTCGTTGCCCCATTGCCCTTAAATGAGCCCATTAATATATATTTACATTAGGGATGGCTCCTCAATGGAGGCCGCCATGTTTTTACAGTAGTAAAAGTGGACGTACTAAACATCTTTTGAGATGAACTGAAGTCGAAGGGTGAGGTGATGGAGACAACACGCAACTTCACCTCTAGAGGTCGCCACATCTTACGCACTGCACCTTTAAGAACAAAACCGGGCAAACACCTATGTAGAAGCTCAGCAGTGACTCAGCAAAGAGATTAGTTATGTACTCAGTTTACCGAGTGTGAGAGGGTATTGATGACTTCCCCTCATTTGCATCCCAAGTATACTTATGAATAAGAGACTAATCAATAATCCTCTCCCAGTCACTCATTTAAGGATGCAGCTGTTAGCGCTCCATTCTCCGGATTTAATCACTTCATTTGTTTGTTTACGCTTTGAGTGAAACGTAACGAAGGTGATAGGGAGCTGCAGGAGTGATGTGTCAGCATCGTAGAGTGTGTTTAAAGATGGACGTCACCCGTAGGTTTCTGCAGAGCGCTTACGAGGCCCGTAGTGGGCGGGTCTTACCGACGTCTAACTCCTCCTACTTCCTGGTTGTATCCAAAATGAGGCGGAGGAGCAAATGTTGAGCCGGGGCGGGGCCCGCGGTGCTGTCGCAGCATCCACAGAACTTGCCATGTCGGCCCAGGTGTCACTCAAGAGGCCACGCCCCTTGTTTCCGCAGGAGGCTGCTCTGTTCACTCAGTCACAGAGAAGTGAATTACTCTGAAAACCAATAGTCTAGTGCAAATTTAATGTGGGCCACATCCCATTATATTTTTTTATAATTTGCTGTGGGCCATCTGCAAATGGCTTGTGTGCCACATTTGGCCCGTGGGCCGTAGTTTGCACCCCCCCCCCCCCCCCCCCCCCCCCCCCGCCCCCCCACCCCCCATTCACTGGGGGGATGATGCACTTATTCAATTATAAACTCCATTTTTGATGATAGAAATGGAAATAACGTGTCATTTTTGTCTCATCTAAAAAGAATACAAAACAATTACATTCTGATATTTTGTTTTGTTTTCTCCATTAACCCTTAAATGAGCCCATTAATGTATATTTACATGAAGAGTGGGTCCTCTCTATGGGGTCTGCCATGTTTTTACAGAAGCCCAGGGTGGACACACCAAACCTCTTTTGAGTTTTAGTGACTCCTGCATGTTCAGAAGACTGCACCTTCACCTCCGGATGTCACCAAATCTCACACACTGCACCTTTAACTGCCAGAAGTTAGGATGTGGGCGGGTGAACCGAGGTCTCGTTTCTTTGAGTCCGGTGAGACGGCGGCGCCTCGTTGTCGGGACGGTTTTCCCCGTAAGTGAACGAGGCAGCTGAGGTGTAGAGGCGGAGCGCCGGCCTCCAGTCTGGGATCAGGGTGGAGCGCGGCGCCGGACGCGGCTGGACATTGCAGGCGGCTGAGTGGTGGCGCTGAGACGCGGGCAGACAGAGTGTTAGTGGGGAGGAAGAGGGAGGCAACTGGAAGGCGAGTAAGTTGGAGAGCGCGCGGCCGCTGAGTGAAGGCTGCGGTGGATGTCTGATGTGACGGAGAGTGGAGGAGATGAGCCTGAAGTCTAAGTTCCGCCGCTGGTGTGGGGAAGGGAGCGGAATGTAAAGAAGGGGGTCGTGCTTAGCGCTGAACTTTCCCCACTGTGGGATTCGTTAAGTTGATCTTATCTTAAAGGTGCAGTGTGTACGATTTGGCGAAGTTGCGCGTTGTGTCCGTCACCTCACCCTCACTCTTCTGAACATGCAGGAGAAGCTGCGGTCGACGTCAGTTGTCATTAAAGCTCAACAGATGTTTAGTGCGTTCACTCTTGCTACTGTAAAAACATGGCTGCCTCCATAGAGAGGACTCGCTCCTCATGTAAATATACATAAAAAGGCTCATTTAAGGGTCATTGAAAAAAAAAACATTTAGGTGATTATGAATGAATGAAAATGTCAGCATGTGATTGTTTTGTAACATTTTTAGATGTCACAAACATGACCGAAATCGTACACACTGCACCTTTAAATGCCATTCAACCAATCAAAATAAAAAAAGATATCTTTTCCAAAATGGTCATTGGGTAGACATCTAGTGGTGAAGCTGCATGTTGCCCCCAGCAACTCTGGGCCTGATGGATGAGGGGCAAAATGAAAGTGGAAAAACTGGCAGTTCCCACAGCGGCCACTTGAGGCAGCCTCCAAAAGCGAGTCAGTCCCCATAGACTCCCATGTTAAAATGGTTCAACTTTAGAGGTGAATGTAACAGGTTTAAAGCCTGGTACAAACTATCGTAGTGGTCTCATTGGTTCTCCCATGTTTGAAAGGAAACAGTGAGGTGAGGGTAACACGCAACTTCACCACTAGATGTCACTGTTTCTGTCAGTATCCCATTTTCTCGTCTCCTTATCTTATTTTTTCCCCCGTATTTTCCCGTAACACCTGTCATGATAACACAAAATGATTTTCTTTGCGCCCTGTGCTGTGGCTGTGGTACGTAATATTTTCACCATCCACACAGACCCCATATCTTCAGCTGTCATCAGTGCAGTGCTCTCCCTTGTATTTCTGCCGTTAGTCTGGTTCCATGTCAGTGTGAACCCGGCGCCTGTGACCTTCATCCGTCCCTGTTCTCATCACAGATGGAATCAGTTGTGTTGAAAAGCTGTGAAACAGAAAACAAGGTAACAGAGATCGAGACGTGGACTAATCCTCCTGTTGCCGTATCTTACACCATCCAGGAGAATAGAATGTTTTTTTAAATTCTGAGTCTCAATAATAGAAAATAAGATGGGAGTAAAAAACAAAACAAAAAAAAACAACTTGGATTTAAAGGTGCAGTGCGTACGATTTTGGTCATTTTTTGTGTCACTTCTAAAACTATTACAGAACAATTACAAACTGACATTTTCATGAATTTATAATCCCCTGAATGTATTGTTTTTTTTTTCTTACCCTTTAACGAGCCCATTAATGTATATTTACATGAGCGGCTCCTCTCTACGGGGGCGGCCATGTTTTTACAGTCGTAAAAGTCGACGTACTAAACATCTTTTTGAGTTTGAATGACAACTGAAGTCGACCACAGCTTCTCCTGCATGTTCAGAAGGGTGAGGGTGAGGTGACGGACATAACGCGCAACTTCACCTCCAAATCTTACGCACCGCACCTTTAATAGATGACCTCATGCAAACAGAGCAGCAGAACAGTGGTGAGACTTTGACGAATAATCATTTTGAGCTCTGACTGATTATCTGAGCGGTCGGAGGCTGATTTCCTGTTGATTAACAAATCGAAGAGTCGCTGAATCACTCAGGAACCAATCATGACGCGGCGAGGTCTCAATCTTCAGCTGTGACAGCAGAGAGGCTCCTCACCGCAGAGGTGATGAGGACTCACGGTGAGCGGACACATGTTTCTGCTCCACTGTGCCACCGCGCTCACTGACGTCAGCTCCTCTCCATGACCCTTTGTTTCCTTTCCTGCACTTTCCTGTTTCTCCTCCTACCTTGCTTCTGTCCTTCTTTGACTCCCTCTTTCCTTCCTTCCTCATTTCCTTTTTTCCCCTGTTTTTCCTTCCTTCTTTTCTTCCCTCCCTTGTTTGACTTATCCTGTCTTCCTTTTCTCCTTTCCTACCTCGCTTTTTCTCACTTTCCTCCTTCCCTTCTTATTTTTCCGTCTTCCCCTTCACTTGTTTCCCTTCCCTGTCTGTCTTTTTCCTACCTCTCTTTGCTTCCTATCGTCCTCTCCTTCCTTCTTTTCATCCTTCCTTTCTTGTTTCTCTGTCTGTTCCTTTCCTTTTCCCCTCCTAATTTTTCATTCCTACCTTCCTCTGTTCCTTCTTTCCTCCCTCCCTTATTTCCTTTTTTCCTTTTCCTTCTTTTCTTCCCTCCCTTTCCTACTTCAATTTCCTCCATTCCCTCTTTCCTTCCTTCCTTTCCTTGTCCTTTCTCTCTTTATTTCTCTCTATCATGTTAAATGTATCAGACACTCTGACTTCTGTTTTCCTGTCGATGTGCGTGTGCATGTGTGTGTGTGTGTGTGTGTGTGTGTGTGTGTGTGTGTGCGTGTGTGTGTGCGTGTGTGTGTAATCTGGTGGATCCAATGAAATCCCAGTGGACCGGTAACAATTCAGCCTGATTACTGTGGGCTAACACACAATATTGTGCTATTTACAGCCTCTCTCTCTCTCTCTCTCTCTCTCTCTCTCTCTCTCCTCTCTCTCTCTCTCTCTCTCTCTCTCTCTCTCTCTCTCTCTCTCTCTCTCTCTCTCTCTCTCTCTCTCTCTCTCTCTCATCTTGACAATCAAGCAGAGGAATGAGCAGCTCAGCCTGTCGTTTCCACTTTTCATGTCTTTTTAGATGGCAAGAAAAAAATGGAAGGTGATGGTGCCAGGAATTTTTTATTTTTTCACGTATAAATAAATGAAATGAAATAAAATAAAAAGCTGAGCGTGCAGGCACATGCTCTAAAATAATGGATGTATGTGGAGGTGGGCGGTGCGAGTGTGAAAGGCTCGCTGTGTTAAAGCTGCATTAAGCTGCCAAACTGCAAAGCTAACTGTCACGATTATGTCACATTTCAAGTTAAAGCCTTTTCTCCACTTGTCAGTGGTCGGCCCGCGCGTCCACCGCGCCGCACGGAGACTGTTTGGGTGGTGGTGGAGCGCGGCGGCGAGTTATCGCAGAGTTTTATTTTGAAATAATACGACTTTTCTCAGCGTGTGGATCCCGCGCTCAGGGAACAGGTGGAGTGTTCCCCCCTCGGCTCTTAGCTGCGGGTGAACGTGTTCATTTCGAATGGTGTCAGAGCGGGAATCGACCCGCCGGAGCGGCTGTTTCTGAAGCCTTGGCGTTTTGCAGTGAAGGGGGGTGTAACAGAGGCTGATGGGTAAAAGTGCTGCGCAGCATCTCCCCCTAACGCAAACAATCGATGCTGAAGCCTCATTCCCCATCGAGTCCAGCTCCCCGTGCCACTGCCCGGTGGTTCAAGACCAGCGGGGGACGGACCGTGTAATCAGTAGGGAAGGGGTCCTTGAAAGCTGACTGAGTCGGGATACTGCATGACCACCGGCACCCGCACCAGTGACCATCAGCGGTGTCCAAACCGCGGCCCGGGGACCAAATGTGGCCCATGGCCCATTTGTATCGGTGCCCAGCAAAAATCCTGAAAATATAATGGAATGCGGCCCACACAGGAAGCTCGTATGTCCTGTCTGTACTGTCACGGCCCACGACCCGACTCATTTGAGACATCAAGACATAAAGGCATCAATCGCTCATATTTGCGTGTTTCCTTTAGATTTGTACATTTGTAAAATGTATTTGTTTAGGATCTATTTACAAAATAAGCGTTATGCCAATCGTCTATATGAAAACTTCAAACTTGAGATTGAGTCCATGAGCATGTCAGTAAAATGACATGACTGACTTACTCAGTCCGACCTCTCTCTGCAACAAGTGGCGACGCCGCCTAAAGCACCTGAAGTCTGTATTTGATGCCATATTTCAAAATGACCATTGAAGTTGCCATCTGCTGGTTGGTAAAGGAATTGCAGCTTTTAAAAACACCAGCTTCACAGAGCAACTCTTCTGTTAGTTCCATCAGTTTGACTTCTCTTTCAAACTTACTTTTGCAACCACTGCAGTCGCCCTTTAGTGGTCATCTGAGAGAATACACATTCCAGCACTTGAACATTAGCTTCACTTTCTTGACCTAGATGATGCATCTATTGTTCTTTGGTTCTTTCTTAAGTTGATTCGCCCTCTGCTGGTCATTCTAGAAAATGCTTATTTTCATTATCTTCACTTGGGCGTCACTGTTTGGACCTGGAATCTACATCAACAGATTTTTCATATGCAACTTTTTTATTTTTTTAAAATTCTTTTGCCACCAATGCTGCCGCCCTCTGCTGGCCATGTAGGAGAATACGGCACTTTTCTATTATGTTACATCTTATGTTGTAGAGTTGTTTATTGTTTGGTACCAATTAGCGACCTTTTAAAAAAAGACCCACATTCTTCTGTCAACACCATTATCAGCGCATATGCTACGTATACTTATACTCACTTCGTCAGGTATCGTCGTCCATATGGCTCCTCCGCACCGTCGGTGTTGCTGCTGGGTTGCCTCATCCACTTCCTGCTGTTGACCGAACAGCAGTACTCATGGAGGAGACCCCAGACCCTCTTTATAAAGAGCTTTCACAGATGCTTAGCATGACAGTCTGCAGGCTAATAACAGCTTCCTTTCAAGCTCAGGGTGCAAATGTCCTCGGATGACTTCACACACACACACACACACACACACGCGCGCGCGCGCACAGATTAATATGAGCGCTGACGCTTTGATCAGCTAATGACTGTGTAAGTGGGCTTTGTTTATTGTGTGTGATGTAGGACAAGCATTGATCTGCCGGGCCCGGGACAAACCCCCGGAATGCTTTCTGACACTAATATTGTTTTTGTGTTCCAGTGTTTGTGTTTGTCAACAACCGCCGCGGCTGGGCCTCTGCCAGAACGCTGCGGAAATAAATTCCCGCCCGATCGGTTCGGCTCAGACGAATCAAACGCGGGTCCCAGCCCATTTTTTTTTCCACCTTCTAATGAAAACAAATGGATTGATTTTGCGTCGTCCTCTCTCATGTCGGGGGGGAACCGTCAGGCGTAATGCACAGGAAGTTGGATGGAGAAACTGTGGGAGGGAAGGATGGGAGGATGGGAGGGAGGGAGGGAAGGAAGGAAGGAAGGAAGGAAGGAAGGAGGGAGGGAGGGTGACATGTTCAGGGAACATGGAATAGATGTGGAGAAGAGGCCACGTGTGAAACCCAGGAGAGGAACCGAATGAGTTTGGAATGTTGTACTTCCATTATAGAGCCGCCGCTTTGGGAAATAAGAAATGTTGTTGGCTTCGCCTCACTACACCTCCCCCCCCCCCCCCCCCCCCCCACCCCCCCCCCCCCCCACCCCCCACCCCCCATCACATATATTTCCTGACAGTGTTGTTTGATGGGGGGGGGGGGGGGGGGGGGGGGGGGGGGGGGGTCACAGTGTGGAGCATAGGAACACGAACATGCTGAAATGGAAGGTTGTGAATTAAACATGCATGTTCTTTCTGCTTTTGCTCCGCCCGCCACTGTGGTGGGATGCTGCCTGCCTGGGGTGTCTGCATATCTGTGTGTGTGTGTGTGTGTGTGTGTGTGTGTGTGTGTGTGTCCCAGCCTGGGACGTCCCATATCAGTATAGGCCATTTGCCCGTGCAGGTTCTCGGCTGAGTTGCTTTAATATTTAACACCTGCTCCCCTCACCTGCTGCCACATGCAGGAGACACAGTGCTGCATCATTCACTCACTCACTCCTTCCACTCGTTCACCTTTCATTACCTCTCGCCCTCCCTTTGAAAAAAAGAAAAAAAGAAAGAAAAACAACTTTCTTCATGCCCCGCTCAAAACCCTCATCCCTCTCTCTCTGCTCCTCTGTTCTGTAGCTCGTACCAGGCGTTTAAACATGTTTCACTCACCTTTACATTTGACCATTTTAACATGGGAGTCTATGGGGGATGGCCTCGCTCCTGGAGTCGGCCTCGAGTGGCCACCGTGTGAACTGCACGTTTCTTCCATTTCCGCACTGGCCTCATCCGTCAGCCCCGGCGGTTGCCGCTTGATTGTGAGCCGACTGGCCGATCCACCTCTGACACGCGGCCGACCATGAAGTAGCCAATGGCGGTGACGGGCTCCCGCTCGATTCCGTAACAAGAGCGTCAAATAATTTTCGCTGCGTTGAATATCTCAAACCCAGCGGAGACGGTTTAAAGTCTGCATCTTGGACGGAAAGGGAAAGCAGGCGCTCGGCACGGCTCCGCGATCACACTGTGTGACTCCTCAAAGCAGTTATGTGATTTGATTACCCCAGCACGATGTGTGAACGCTAATCTCTGGTGGCTCAGGGAGAAGCTGCATTTAGAAGGCCCATGTGAAAACAGACTGGATGATGGAGCTCGGTGTGTGTGTGTGTGTGTGTGTGTGTGTGGGAAAGACGGTGACAGAGAAGGTTACTATGGTGACAACAGCAGACGGCAGCGCTCGGCTCTGCATGGTGAGGCTCCTCCGGCTGCCGTCACACCAACAGGCCTGGATGCCCAGTTCTCTCCAGCTCGGCAGCTCCGCCTCCACACGGCACCAACACAACTGGAAACTGTGATACACTCTGATCACGTCGCGTGCCCCCCCCCCCCAACCCCCCTCTCCCCATCTCCCCCATGCCAACCCCCAACCCCCAGCCCTCGCCTCCACGTTCGGCTCGCTCTCTAAACAAACATGGCCGATTGCGAAAGGCTCCTGATGTGTGAAAAAAAAAAAAAAAGACGGATCGTCACACAAACGTTTTCTGCCCGCCGCCGTCGTTCCCGAGCCAGCGGGCGGGGGGGCGGGGGTGTGGGGGGGGGGGAATATGAAGGGAGCCGCGGAATGTGCACTTCATCAACAAACGCTCGCCGCCAACATCTGGCGAACAGCACGACACACGCGGCCTGGTTACTCTGCTGAGTCACAACAGCTTGAAACATCCGCTGATCACTTGCGCCGTGTTTGACGCGGCCGCACTTACGATCCAGTTACTCTCCTGTTTCTCTCTTTGTGTTTTCAGAGCGCACGCTCAACAGTGTCACAGCGTGTCACTTTCAAAAACACTCATATACAGTCGACCTTTAAAGGTGCAGCGTGTCCGATTTCAGTCAATTCATTCGTGGTTCATTCGGAAACTGGCAAAGAGGCGGAGCACAGATCGAGCCGGGGGCAAAGAGGCGGAGCACAGGTCGGGGTGGGCCCATGGTGTTATTAGTTTGTACCAGGCTTTAAAGATGTTTCATTCTCCTCTGAAGTTGAAGCATTTTAACACGGGAGTCTTTGGGGACTGACTCACATTTGGAGCGCAGCCTCAAGTGGCCGCCCTGCGAACCGCACGTTTTTCCACTTCTGTCAACCCAGACAGTCGATGACTGAAGGGGCCACCGTACATTCTCTCAAATGCTTGAAACCAGGACACTTCAAAGGACTAGTCCAACATTTTTAAAGCCACCAGTTGGATAAATAATTTCCGATTCTCTGATCTTCAAACAGCCCAACCCCGTTTTGTTTTTTTACCAACTACAATTATTTCAACTGTTTCCATTTTGAAGAAAGTACAAAAAAAAAATACCCAAACAGAAATGTAAACAGTCATGTTCCTCACGTGACGTTCTCCGCGCTGTGAGGTCGGACAAAGGAGTGAACCCCTCAGGATTAGTCTCGACCGCCGGGTGACGTCCCACTCTCCTCCCGACCGATTTGACCTTGTCTTAATCAAGGTCAGGATAAAGACACAGTGTTGCAGAGTGTGCTGCTGCTGCTGCTGCTGCTGCTGCTGCTGCTGCTGCCGCTGCTGGTGTGAGGAGCAGCTCCACCTCAGTGTGAGTGAATAGTTCTCCTGATCTCCTGCAGCACCTGCTGAATGAATTTCACAGTGTTCCATCGCTCCACCACATCACGGGGATAATGAGTCCAGTGGATTTGACAGGGATCTTGTCTGCGAGTGTTCCGGGCTCATCAACACTCCAACAATGAACGTGTGCGGTGAAGGGGGGGAGAATTGGAGCCGACGTTTAGAAGATGAATTAGCTCGTAGCTCATTTAGTTGAACGTCGTTGTCCCTTTGTTTTTATTTTTTATTTTTAGATCATTAATTACAGTTGGATGACCTTGTTCTGGAGAAGCCAGCAAGAGGAGACCACCACGTACACCCCCACGTGCAGCGTCGGACTATAGCTTTGGGTGGAGGAGACGGCGCTGGGAGAACAGCTCTCTCAGCATCAACGACTCCATTAATAACATCAGAGGTGCTCCTGTCTTTAGTTAGTTGTTCAGGCTCTTTCACTGGATGCTCAGAGGTGGGCGTGTCATGTCAGGTGACAGGTTCGCCAGCCAATCATTTAGTGTGGTCCGAATGAAATGATGGGTTGTCACTTTTTTTCAACATAGTGAGCGCTACAGTTTTTCTTTTTTTAGTGACTGTCAGGAGGATTTCAAAAATGTCTTTAAGCGACCAATCACTCACTTCACCAATTCTCCAGAGTGATGTCATTTCCTGTTTCTGGTCGCTGCATGTACTCTTTGGATTACATTTGTTAGTCCGTGAATGTATCATTAGAACAGGATGCAGCACCTCCCCTCAGACTTGCAGCAAGTGTTTCCCCCAGTGGCCACTTGCGGTACTGCAGCCCAAAACACATTTCCCTCATAGACCACAATAGTACTTTGCAACGCACCCGGAGACATACTCGTGGGCGATTACAGATCTGTGTATTCTATATTTATATATATATATATATATATATATATATATATATATATTAGAATACTGCGTATTCTACATTTTTGATATAGAATGTTTTTATTTTGGTAAAAATGTCCTAAGAGTCAGTAAACGGCCAGAAAAGTGGGTGATGTCATGGCTGTGGTGGAGCACTCTGACTTTCCATGGGCCACAATGGCGGCCGATTGTTCTCGTAGACCCGATGCATTATGGGAGCGACGCTACTGCGCGTGCTCAATGGGCCGAGTAACCCCGAACTAAACCCAGTAGTCGCAAACCATTTCATGCCAGGTATGTGTCAGGCTACGACTTCCATAGACTCGAATGTGGTCACATGATCGAGACAGTATCCTGTTCTATTAACGCATCCATGAGTTACCCAGTTACTTTTCCACAGCTTTTACTGAAGCCACCTTCGATGACGAATGACTCGCTTATTTTCTCTAACTCATACACCGTTCTGGTTCGTAACCGGTTAGATTAGCCCAGCGCGTAGTACAAATTATGTTTAGTCTGTATGCTATTTCCTGAATTTCAACAGAAACCAAAATATACCATTACTATTTCTACCAATATTTATATATGTCTCGGCCCGGAATGGTTTTTAGTTCTGCTTTGAGCCTCTCTATGCGGTTGCCAGGCAACCAGGAGAGACTTGGCCCTTTCTTCTTTCCATTCAGTTCATCAGTTTGTACAATTTAAGCCATGAAAACATGTTTCTAGTAAGAGAACATGAACAGAAATACTTCTTAGAGTAGTATATTAAAAAAAACAACTCACCTACAATGTAGTTTTTTTGAGCTCATAGTCAAAATACCTGACCTATATTGTTGGGTAATTTTAAGATCCCCCCTCCAAACAAAGCAGTGAGTGCGCTGTGTGTGGATGAATTTAACATGGATTTGATGAACAGGCTCCAGACTCACGCTAAATACACAATGAAATCCTCCAGCTGCAGTCAAAGCAAACATCTGCCGAGTTAGCTCCAAGCTAACGGCTACGGCACATCAAAGAGCATCATTTATGTTTGGTATGGAACATCACCCCAAAACAAAGAGTCTATCAAGTAGTAACACAATAAACTATTCACACCCCAATGAACTATAGTGTGTTTTGCCAATTCAAATATTTTATTAGGCCGTATTTTTTATTTAGTGATTATTTTCCATTGTAAGTGGGTTAAAGTTATTCTATTATTCTTTTACTACATAACTACAATCAATTATTTAAATGACAATTATTACAAGTATAATAATAATAATAGTAATTATTATTATTATTATTATTTCACTACAAGCAATACTATTATTACTAATACAACTATTATTATTACTTTACTCTTATTATGATTCCAATTATTATTACTACTATTACTTGTATAATTATTTGTATTACTATTATCATTACTATTCTTCTTCCTCTTCCTCTTCCTCCTCCTCCTCCCAACCAAATTCCCAATAATCCAACTGTCGTGAGACTATCTCTCGTATAATCTGAGACGTACTGTTAAAATAGCAGATTCTAAATCATAGTATTTCTCAGTCTTGTTTTCCACAGGTGAGCGAACCAAACACAATAAATCTGGGTCAATCCTCCCAGAGTATAAATACATGAGTAGGAGTTCATCAAACAGCCTCTCTCAGTTACACACGCTCATACACACCTTTTTAATTTGTCATTTTTCTCATTCAGGTTCACAAAAGCAAACCCATGTAAAAGAAAACTTTAGAAACAGGAACACCATCGTAACAGAGTGAATCCACAGTGAACTTGTTTGTGCTCCAGGTTCTAAATCTGCTGCGACACTACAAAGGAACGCCGCCGCCTCTTGTTGTGCTTCTTTGTCTCCGAGTCGTTTTCGGCTTTGAAGTTCTCTCGTGCCTTCACCTTTGAGACCGTCACTTTTCATCATCCTGTTTTAGCGCTTACTCATCTGCACATCGTCCCCTTCACTCTCAGTCGCTTCACGTTCCACGAGTCGATATCACACCTCAGTGTGACTGTAAACATTGAACCTGGCGCGGGAATTGAAATAGCATGAGCGGCATTTCTTCTTTTTTATTTTTTGACACCTGTGGCAGTGAAGTGATGCGCCACTCACTCGTGCAGCTCTGCCCGACGTGTCGCTTAAATCCACAGACTGTATATAAACAGCTCACAACTCACTCTAGTGGTAAATAAGTGGTATGACCGGGTGGCTGGACCTGCTCTTTTGTTTTTAGTTAGCTAGTTAGCTAAAGATGCTACTTGCACTTTTGTTGTGGAATGTCTCGATTTTGGCGTTTGTAACAGTCTTCACTCAATGACCCTAAAATTAATGATCAACAAAAAAAGTCGCCTGAAGCACCTTTAATTTTTTTTACTTAGTCATACTATTCTTGCATCTTTGCTACTTTGATTTTGTTATTATTCATTAGAATCTTTTTTGAAATATTTTGTTACTTTTCCTCTATGGATTATCATTGTTTGACCCTCTGCCTCCTCCAGTGGCTTTAATCTGCTCCTGACTTCATCACTTTACTTTGCTGCAAAACTTCTTTCATTATTAAAAAACCTCCTCAATTTCCTTTTGTTCAGCAACTTGACTCTTTCTCTGTGTGTGTCCATCAGTTAAATTGCATCCTCTCTCCTCCTCTTCTCTGGAACTTTCTGTCGATCGCCCACAGTCCCTCTCTCTCCCTCTCTCTCTCTCTCTCTCCACCCTCAGGATGATGCTGAGTCACTGCTTTATCTGGCTGTTTGCTGGAGCCCGGTGGATATGTGCTTTGTCTGGGGGGCTCTGTCAAGTAGCTAAATAAGCCTTCAATCAAAAAAACGGATCAATTCGGGGAGATTACTTCTTAAAATATTTAAACGCAACCAAAGTTAAAAACATGTTCGTGCTGCTTCGTCTTTGAATGAATGAAAAATGAAATGAAATCTCCAGGAGGAAGATTTAATCACATTTCAGTGGACAAGACCTCCCGTGGTCCCGTTTTTGTGTCAGTGTTGCGGTTGCGGAGAGTGCAGAGCCCCGCTGAAGTGCACTTTAAGTAGTTTATTTATTTAATTTCTGAGTGAAACGTCAACCGTAACAAAAGACACGGGGAGAAAGACGTCAAATTGGAAGACGTGAAATCTGTGTTCCTGCAGAAACCTGCCCAGGGCAACAGCCTGAGATCCCCCCCCCCCACCCCTTTTTTTTATCCTTAAAAAAAAAAAAGAATTACTTTGCGTTATCTGAGCGTCGCTAAATGGATTCCTGTCTGCGAGGATGAGAGAGACGAACGGCACGGCAGCCAGGTTTCCACTTATTAATAAAAAATAAAAAAAAGCGGCGCCGGGCTTCAGGCGAAATCGCGGCGATCCATTCCCTCTCCGCTCGTACGAGCCCCCGAGCACTTTGTTGCTTTAAGGGAATAGAAATTTGCATCTAATAACGCGGACCCGGAGTCGAAAGGGTCAACGCAATCCATTTAAGTTGTTACTCGCCCGCTAGCTTTCCCATTCCCGCAGAAATCAGAGTTTACCCCCGCGCACAAAGCGCCAGTCCCTCAACGCCACAATATCACATTCAGGTCCCGGCTCCCTTTAAATGAGCGCGTTCACCTTCCCTGCCTCCTAATCATGTGAAGCTCATATTTATGCTTACCTGGCAAGTATGCACATCCCATAATAATCATAACAACAATGGCCGACTTTAATGCATTTCAGTAATGCCGTATCCGGTAATTACAACTGAATTGAATCGCCAGTCACGTTGCCGGTCGTATGCAGCCACATGTGTCACATGTTGTTGTTGTTGTTGTTGTTGTTTACTCCATGTTGCAGTTTTCCTTCTCATGTAAAACCTGATTATAAAACTGCTCCATCTAGACTGTGTAAACAGATGGTTGTAGCGTCCGTGACGTCGCCCATAGGTTTCTGCCGAGTGCCGACGAGGCTCAGAGTGGACGCCATCTTGTCGATGCTTAGCTCCTCCCACTCCCTGGAGCATCCAAAGAGGCGGAGCACAGGAAGAGGTCGGCCCACGGTGCTGTCACAGCATCCACAGAACGTGTGTAGGTGTCACTCGAGGGGCCACGCCCTTGATTATGCACAGATTCTATGAACAATAATTATCTGGAAAATAATTGTTGTGATAATAGTAATGATAATTATATATTATTTATAATAATATATATAAGAAAATGTAATCACTCGCATGTTAGTTGAGCAATTGAAAGTAAAAAATGTAAATTGTATTGAAAATATCAATAAAATTAATTCATGTAAAAAAATCTAGATAAAATCATCTCAAAAAGTGAAACAATAATAAGTTAGTAAGTAATAATGACAACAATAGTAATAATAAAAATAAATTCAACGCATGTCAGAAAATGTAAAAAAATGAAATAGAATAAAGAATCCTCTTCCGTTAAAAACCCTCACATCCCTTTGGTTTCACTGCGGTTAGCGGTTAGCTTTTAGCTCGCCCCCTACAGTTGTCAGCAGCCCTGCAAATGCATCATTGTCAATATTTCCCATGCGCACACAGACAGGCCGTGTATTTCATGTGACCGGGACCTTCCTCCTGCTTTCCTGTGAAGAAGCCGTAAGCTCTCCTTTGTAACACAAATAGTCGTCCCTTTGTGCGGCGCTCGGATTCAGCAGCCACAAACACAAACCGCTCATGGTAACACTCTCAGCGCCATTGTGACTTGGTTCATATCGACACTGGAGCTCAAAAAGAAAAAGGTGGCAGCTGATGTGCAGCAGCCACGAGTCCTTTTTTTGGCTTCAAAAGTTGGCTTCCCCGTTCATCGGGGCGGGGGGAGGGGGGGGCTGCCCTTTTCCCTCTTGGGTGCTCATCGCCCTTTTCAGCTTGAAATCAACCCTTTCATGGGCCATGACCTTCTCTGGCTCATTTGAGATAATGCTCAGGCTGGTATTTATTTATCTATTTATCCGTTTATTATAATATTTATTTTATTTATTATAATAAGTTTATTCAGATTAAATTTTGTTTATTATAATGGTCCCGAGAAAGTGCCTCAGCGAGGCGACTGCCGACGTCTTATTGTGAAAAGCCAACTCATCCGTCGCGCCGTCCGAAGCGAGGAGTCGGTTTTCAGAATGCCGACGTCGACTCGAGCGTCCTCGGAGTCTGGAGCGAACGTTATCGTAGGAAATAGAAACGCAGCCGAAGTGAAGTCAGAGTGCGGCGCCGCGTCTAAAATACTCCTCCACGTCTGGCGGCGGTGATAACAAGCAAAAAAAATAAATAAAATTTAAAAAGGCGCCTCACCTTTTTCACTCATGGAGCAGGAGGGTTGGAACTCAGCTGAATTGGCTCCTGGCAGCGCGTTCCTGCTCCGTAAAGCTCCATAAAGCAGCGGAAACCTCGTCTTGCTTCATTGCAGATTTGCAAAGTGTTCGTATTCACGCGCGAGTCGCGACTTCGCGCGTCGTCATCGCCATTGAAGAATCCGGCGACTGTCATTGGTGAAGAAACCGGACCCTTAAAACACAGCAGAGCAGATTAGCGCTGAGCTCTGCTGATGGATTATTACTGCGCTCTGTCTCTCACTGTCACTGATTCCAAATTCAACACTTCATCGCGAGCGAGAGGTGTGTGTGTGTGTGTGTGTGTGTGTGTGTGTGTGTGTGTGTGTGTGTGTGTGTGTGTGTGGCCCGTCCTCGGTGTTGGTTAGTTAGTGAGTTAGTCGCGGGGGGGAAGATGATCAATGCCGTAAAGATGCAGCAGCACATTTCAGATTGTTTGAGCTCACGTGCAAAACGTCTCATTCTGACATATTTGTGTTTAATTCAACTCAACTTCAAGTGTATTAAAGGTGCAGTGTGTGAGGTTTGGAGACCTCTAGAGGCGGAGTTGCATGTTGTGTCCGTCACCTCACCCTCACTCTTCTGAACACGCTGGAGAACCTGAGGTCGACTTCATTTGTCATCAAAACTCAAAAGATGTTCAGTACGTCCACTCTGGGCCACTGTAACAACATGGCGGCCCCCCGTAGAGAGGAGCCGCTCCTCATGTGAATATACATTCATGGGCTCATTAAAGGGTGACGGGAACGAATAAAACATTTCGGTGATTATCAATTCATGACAATGTCAGGATGTCATTGTTTTGTGATACGTTCAGAAGAGACAACAATGAAATTTTACGCACAGCACCTTTAAAGAAAAGTCATCACAGAAAATGTAATCGTAGAAATCCTTCGTTTATATGCGACGTCGCTCGTAGATAACAGATCAAAGAGACGCCGGCTGCCCGTCCGGAGAGACCACATTATGTGGAACGTGCAGATCCTCCTCTTCATCCTCCTCCTCCTCCTCATCATCGTCTTCATCATCTTCATCATCAGTGACCCACTTGATCAAGAGCGCGTCGCGGAAGCCGACAGCTGCGTTGCTGCTCTTTGTTACAAAAGCCGCCGGGCGCGTTTGCTCACTTCTGGTGACGGAGGAGGGAGGAAGCGGCGTCTCGTCGATTCAGCTCCGACTCGCTCGTCCCGACAGTTCGACGTCCACGCGCTCACGTGGAGACGCCGCCGTCAGGCAGCGAATGGAGGCTTCGCTTCCTCGTCCGTCACGTTCGCCCACACCGCGTTTCTTCGGTGACGTCATGTGTTTCCCGTCTCGGGGTTCCGTCAGGAGGACGGCAGGGGTGTTTGCAGTGTAGCTGTGTGTGTGTGTGTGTGTGTGTGTGTGTGTGTGTGTGCGCGTGTGTGTGTGTGTGTGTGTGTGAGTGTGTTTATCTGTGTTGGCAGCCACTCGCGGTTATTGTTGTTTGCTCGTTGGAGACGGCTGCTGAAGATGTCAGTCTCTGCTCAGCGCCGCCGCAGCTGCTTAGCATACATCAGGGCTCTACTGGTGTGGCCCGCTTGTCTGTCTGTCTGCCTGTCTGTCTGTCTGTCTGTCCGTCTGTCTGTCTGTCTGTCTGTCTGCCTGTCTGCCTGTCTGTGGCATGACGGAACAGCAGGGTAGCACCAACAGGTCTCACGCACACACACACACGCATTAAGGAGAGAAACACCTTTGCAGAACCTGCTGTCTTTGCACCTGTTTGTGTGACAGCTTATGAGGGTGTGTGTGTGTGTGTGTGTGTGTGTGTGTGTTGTAATGACTCCAGAGTGTGTGGCGTGGTTTTCTGTGCCTCCCGTG
>JAFBJT010112351.1:13970-24177 GCA_016785325.1 Chascanopsetta lugubris
GAGAGAGAGAGAGAGAGAGAGAGAGAGAGAGAGAGAGGGAGAGAGAGAGAGAGAGAGAGAGAGTGAGTGAGAGCTGCCTCAGATGAGAGGAAATGACCTACAGGCACGTGGGAGTCATCAGTCTCAGCCAGGTGGCGCTGTGACACCTGCTTTATTACTCTTTGTGTTTTGCTCACTATGACATCATAGTGTCCCCCGACGTACATATATGGTCATTAGGTCCAGGCACCGGGGGAAACTTGACCACGCCCACCACACAGAGGGGCAGGCCTCTACCTGCAGCACGATGTGAAGGCGGGGCTTACAGAGGACAGACCATCGGGAGGAAGTGGGCTATTGGGGCAAGGGGGCGGGGCTTAAAAGACATACAGGCAAATTCCAGCTGTTTCAGACTATGATGATCATAATAATCATAAAAAGCAAGGAAAAATAGTAATGCATAATGATTTAAAATTTGATTAAATAAATAAATATCAATAAAATTAATAATAATAAAATAATACTTGAATAATAATGATAATAAAACCTTCCTGCAGAGGTCACTTGTGCTTCAGTCGCACAGAAAAAGAAAAGAACCCAGCTCTGCTTTTAATTAACTACGTTATGTCACAGACATGCAGTTTCCCTCAGAGACCACCGGGGGCGTTCCCCCCCTCCCCCCCCCTGACTGAGCAGAGGCAGAGCTGTTCGGAGACGATAAAACTCCAAGCATGAGGGAATAACATGAAGGAAACAAACGTACACTTTTTTTTAAATCTCAAATGTTTTGTTTTGCCTAATTATTCAACTTTTTATCGCCTGGCAACAGAAACATGTTGTGACTTCATATTAAAATGTTGCGCAAGACAATAAAAATGTATTTACAATGTTCCAAAGTAAAGAGAGCCCCCTTAGAGGCTTGAGGGGCCGACACAAAGAGGCGCTGGTAACCGCGGCAACCAGCAGGAGGCGCCATGTTTACCGCTGAGAGGACGCGTGTGGCCGTTTGACCACTGCGACGCAGGAACACGTTAACGAGGCGGGAACATGTCAGAGCTTTAATCACAGACTAAACAAACACGGGGGAGAGTCATCGGGGTCACGAGGCCGAGGTCAAAGGTCAACGGAGGAGGAGGAGGAGGAAAACAAGAGAAGAATGAAGGGAATGTGCTGGATATTTATGTTTTTTTATTTATTACAGCTTAAATAAAGCTTCTTGAAATACGGATTTTAATTTTTTTAATTGTTGTTGATTAATAATGTATTGATTATTGACTATAGATGAGCTAGTCCTGCTCCTATTGGTCTACAGCACCTCTTTAAACACACAGTGTATATATTTATATAAACACATGTTCTGAAGTTCATTCTGCTGTTGGAGCCATTTTTAAACGCGGGACTTGTTTTCCTTCCTCCTCTCTTCATTTATTCATGCGTCCAAATGAAAAATACAAACAAAAGCGTGGCCTTTGCAGTTGATTTGGCCTCAGTCCTTTTTCCTCTCGGCTCGAGTCGCTGAGACGGTGAGGGACCTGGCTCCGCCCCCTTCCTCTCTCTGAGTGACTCCTCTGTTTGAGTGGTTTGATGATCATTCACAGACTCCACATATTTCACCGACACGTCCGTCATCTTGTAAAAAGGGCCAATAACGGACGTCCAGCCTCCTCCTGCAGCCGGACGGAGGAATGGCCGCCGTATATCTGCCCAGGCTGATGAGCAGCGTGATCGATGGTGGCGGCGGCGGCGGCGGCGGCGGCGTAACTCAGACTGCGCGATAAGATTTTGGGGGTTTAGACACTTTCAATTTAGGGCAGGGAACAAAAAACCCGCTGGACTTTACAGAAACTCCCCGAAGTCATCAATTATTTTGCACCTTTAGTCACAGAAGAGCCGTGTGTGTGTGTGTGTGTGTGTGTGTGTGTGTGTGTGTGTGTGTGTGTGTGTGTGTGTGTGTGCGTGCGCGCTCCATAAAAGCCGGAGCCGCTGGATAAATATATCCATGATATTAAGAGGAACGCCTCTGTGACGCACACTCGCTCACTGCCTCTGCGTCACTTTATTACATTTACTCAGATTATTTTTATTTACTTACAAACAAAATCTCTTTATCTTGTTTATGATCAAATGTCAAAACACAGCATGTCTTTTATTTCAGGGCCCAATAAAAAAATAATAATAATAATTTACCGGCAGTTTCCGCAGACACCACAAAAAGTCAATAATCTTACAGAGAAATAAAGAAGTTTTTATTTGCGAATAAAACAAAGTATTTACGGGTCTGTCCGTCAGGAGGCTGCGAGAGTAAACGTGGAAGTAAACAAAAGTATATGTTTGGAGTTCCGTCTCTAAGAATCAATGTGCTGCAGTGTTTACTTTCTTTTAGCTCCAGCTTTGGGCTCCTCCTCCAGGAGGAGACATCTTCTTTCCAAATCAAACCATTCTGAATTATATTGTTGAATATAATCAATTCATTATTATAACCTTTTACTTTTTATTTGATCAAAGTTCCTCTAATGACTCTAATACAGTCGTGATACTTCAAATAAATCTAATAAAAAGTAGCTTGCCCTGAAAACGTGAGTCGTAAGAATCATTCTGGGTATTTTATACATCCCTAATGAATGAAGCATTCAAAGACGTTCCTTCATTCATTCATTCATTCATTCATACTTTCATTGACTGACTGACAGCCTCATAACCTGACTGAGCAGATATGACTAGTACTCGAGTCCTTGAAGTGCAGACAGATCAGGTGGAGCCGTCGCAGCTGTAGAACAGTTGCGTCCTGACATTCCTAAAGAATTGCACAACATCGGAAGGCAGAGGCTCCGCCCCCTGAACATAAATCCCACTTTACTGCTGTGAGAAAAAGTGAAAAACACAGCAAATGACTTTTCACCCACTCACTCATCCCTCTCCTTTACTGACTCCACACCAGCATCTAACCACCGGTTTACCGCCGCGCTGACCGGACCCACAGCTGTTTTCACTCGCGCAGAGAAACTCGCCAAACCCAAAAAAAAGAAAGAAAGAAAAAGCCCAAAAAAACGCAGCGCCGCTCTCGGCGGTAATTTAGTGGCTGGACTTGTAGCTTTCAATCACAGCTGCTGCGCGAGCGCGAGCGCGAGCGCCGCAGCTTCAAGACAATTAGAGCAGAGACGCGGCAACAACACACTCACATGCTCCGCAGCTAAAGAGGCAGAACAACAATTACGCTAACTCTTCATCCATCCCGCCGCTGTTTACCGCGCCGCCACGCCGCCGCGCCGCCGCGCCGCCGCGCCGCCGCCGCGCAACCAATCCCGCCAATTATCTGTGACCGGCTTCTTTGATCCGTCGCCTCCTGGTGGTCTCTTTAAGCATCAAAGTAAACAAACAAACAAACACGTGACGGACTTGTTTCACAGATGATGCTGCGTCCGGTCTGACGCTGTCGCCATGGAAACAACAAACAGGAAGTAACGGAGAACAACAACACGGAGACAGGTAGAGCTACGTTGGCTCGCAATTCTGTATCTTTGACTTTTCTGGCTCTTGATGCCCTGACCCTTAACACAGAGGATGGATGGTGGCTCACAACTCACTCTAGTGGTGGAAAAGTGGTACTGCAGGTCTACTCATCGTACTGCGCACAGCTGGGTGGATGGATCCTTCAGACAGACGGACGGATGGATGGAACGATGGATGGGGTGGATGACAGGGGGCTCTGGGGTGGGGGGTGGGACCAGAAGTGGAGTGGGCGGAGCCAAAAAGGAGGAAATGACTGCATTCCCCAGGGTCACCCCTCCCCCCCCCTCTTCCCCCCCCCCCCCCTCTCTCTCTCTCTCTCTCTCTCTCTCACATCAGCAGCCTCAGTTTTCTCTCCTCACTCGTTCTGACGTTCACTTCCACCTGCTCTCTGAGCCTCGAACACATCCAACCCCTTCCCTCTGATCCTGTCCATCTGTGTGTGTGTGTGTGTGTGTGTGTGTGTGTGTGTAAATGAGTCCTACAGAATGAGAGTGGATGGACACACACCAGAGAGCAGTGAGTCGTCCTCTCACTCTGGATGAACCTGATCTCTCCTGAGGTTTCAGCTCCTTTCACTAAACCTGGAGCTGACGAGTCGACGGATGAAATACAACAGAAATACAGAAATACAGAGTTCACAACGACGGATCCACCGGGATCCACTGGGATCCACTGGGATCCACTGGGATCCACTGGGATCCACTGTGATCCTCTGTCAGGACTGGTCATCGATCAGCTCCTGAGCAGGAAGCCTCAAAACCAAGACCTTATTTTATTTCTTGCATTTTCTATCAATTTACTTTATAAAAGATAAACCTTTTTTTTTATCATTTAACAATATTTTTTGAGCATTTTTCTATCATTAAACTTTATAGCATTTTTATCATTCTACTTTGTTTTGTGCATTTTTAAACATTCTAATCGATTTTTCGCATTTAATTAACATTTGAGCATTTTAGAAAATAATTTTCAAGTATTTTAGCATTTATTATTCTGCTTATTATTCATTTTTAATAAGTTTCATTTGTTTATTTACTTATTTTTTGCATTTTTCATTATTTTACTTTTTTTGGAGCATTTTTACTATTCTGATTCTTTTCTCAGCATTTTCAGTTCTTGCGATTTGGATCATTTCAGTTGAGTCTCTCAGTTTGAATGATTGACTTCCTGCTCCTTATTAAAACCACCTCAGTCTTAATCATCACCGCGTGAGAGAAGGAAAATACGTTTTCTAATCGCCGTCTGTGTCGCCTAATAAACGAGCGGCGCTGGAGGTTAATGTGAATCCGCCAAACAACTCATCCCGCCACTTAATGGGAATCGGCCTAAAACGAAGCGGGACCCAAGGTTAATGTGGATCCGGAGGCAAAGGGCCGCGAACACCTGAGAGGGTAAATTGGGAAATTTGTTCTGGAGGAAATTACAGTTGGGAGGTCGATGAACCGCGGCCTTTTTTAATATCAGCTGTGAATGAATTTAAAGGGCAATTTACCGACGGTAATGACGAAAACAAAGCCGCTCCGTCGGAATGTTTCCTTATTGAACGGAACTAATGAGGGATTTTACACCAACAACAGCCGCTCGGGATTCTGACCCGGTCGCCACAACCCAAACACCTGCTCTGCTCCGCTTTCTATTCATTTATTCATTTAGGACTTTTTAATGAAAACCAGCCGTGATAAAGAATTCGATTCGCCGCCTCTGACGAGAGGATACGCCGTCTATAAATAGCATTAACCGGGCGATTCGCCGTGTTGGCGCAGTTCCATTCATCACCAGCAGATGGCAGCGTGAAAACATTTCAAACAACAGCTAACCTGGAATACTTGGGATTTAGCAGCGGGGATCAATAAAGTTAATGATTCCAAAAAATACAATAAAAGCAAAAGTGTTACGGAGGGTTGTACTTCGATTGAGTCGATGAGAAGCAGGAAAACACAGAATATACGAATATAAATGATATAATCAAAACAAAGATGGAAGGAAACAACAACAACAGCGTCTATAAATACGGTTCAACACAAACATCTGATGCACAGGAAGTCGCTGCCTCCTCCTGCTCCCACTCAGCAGATGAAAACTCCCAACACACACACAAAAGAGGTGTCACACACACACACACACACACACACGCAAACACACATCTGTGCGTGTGTGTGCAGGAGCGTGCACGTAAAACACCTCAGGAGGCCGTCTCATCATCGCTCAGGCTGTCAAACGCTGACAGATAGAGACACACACTGAGTGTGTGTGTGTGTGATACACACACACATCACACACACATACAACCTTTAACTGACAACACAACAAACTAGAGTTTACTCAAAGAGGAAGTCTCCACTTTTAAACATCCAGGCTCTCTGCAAACATTTATACTCTCATGGAGAAAGTTGTATGTGGGGCTCAGTGACACCCAGTGGTGGAGTTGCATATTGCAGCTCGAGGATTAGAATATAAGATGTCGTGGAAAGAATGTGCTGATTCTGCACAAATAAACACATTAACCACATTTGTTCATTTTCTATTTATGACAATAAACATGTAAATAATGTCACTTAAATCTGACGCACTGCACCTTTAAAGTCAGGGCGACGCTCCACAGCGCAGAGAGCTGGGCAAATCTGTGTGTGTGTGTGTGTGTGTGTGTGTGTGTGTGTGTGTGTGTGTGTGTGTGTGCGCACAGTGATTTGTAGGTATAGCTGCTGTTCTCTGTCACTTCCATTAAACACCCTGTCCTCGTTTCTGTTCTTGCTTCACCTTCCCACCTCACTCGCTCGCCCTCTCTCTCTCTCTCTCGCCCCCTCCCCCTCTCATGCCCCCCTCTCTCTCTCTCTATCGTTAGGTCTCTATCGTTCTCTCTCTCTCTCCCTCTCGCCCCCTCCCTCCCTTTCTGTTCTTCTGTCTTGTCCCCAGTGATGCTCATCTCTCGCTTGGTTGCTGCTGCTGAGGTTGGAACTCTGGCTTGCTCACACACACACACACACACACACATACACACACACACACACACACATTTGTTCTCTCTAACCTTAACTATCACAATACAACAGTTTGATTAACTTCACACTAACTCTGGCTTCTGTCTGAAATGTTCCAACTTTCTCTGTCTAGAAAGAAATGGTCCTCACACACAACACACACACACACACACACACACACACACACACACACACACACACACACACACACACACACAAACACACCTCAGCCTGAAGACAGAGCGCCCTGGTACCTCCAGTCAGGAAATTGGACCCTCAGCAGGCTGTATATTGAAAATGAATTCCTTTGAAAGACCTAGAAACCACACACACACACACACACACACACACACACACACACACACACACACACACACAGGTTTGAAGACAGACGTCTGTTGCTGCTGGTTTTTACTATGGACTCTTATCTGCTGAGCCACAATCAGGAGTTTAAGGATAGAGCCGGTGGAGCTGAGTCACAGCTCGCTCGCTCCCGCCCCCCCCCCACCCCCCCCGCCCTCTCCCCCCCCACCACCCCGCCCACCCCCTCCCCTCCCCCTCTCTCTCTCTCCCTCTTTGTCTCAATGTCGCTCATCCGACTGTGCAGCCGACAGATAAGGTGTTGATGTTAATTACACGACGTGTCGGCTGCCAGACACAGAGCGAGTCAGGGCTGTGTGTGTGTGTGTGTGTGTGTGTGTGTGTGTGTGTGTGTGTGTGTGTGTGTGTGTGTGTGTCTGAGTTTATAAAATCTCGAGTCTGATGAGGTTTTCAGACCTGCACCAGACTCTGGAGATGGTGCATGTGCCAGTGAGTGAAAAGTGGGCGTGGTCTCAACATGATAGAAAAAACGAATGTCGTGATCACTGTCTTTGCATAATTAGGGGGCGTGGCCTCTTGAGTGACACCTGGGCCGACACCATGCTGCGATAGAACCATGGGCCCGCCCCCCCTCTACCTGTGCTCTACCTGTACTTTGGATGAACCAGGAAGTGGGAGGAGTTACATGGCAACAAGTGCCACGCCCACTTTGAGCCTCAGACGCTCTCTGCAGGAACCTACGGGTGATGTCATCTTTAAAACAGTCCGGAGTCTAAAAACACTTTTATTGGTCTGGATTCGTCCCCATTTCTCTCAATGGAGCAAAGTTAAAGGAGCATTGCAGCGTTTTTGAAGCCTCTTTCAGACAAACTTCAAACCCAGCTCCTGAAAACACGCGAGAGCTGCTTCATCTGCCCTGATGTTTCCACAGCGCTGAGTTACGGCCGCTGGGTTCCACAGCGTCTGGACGCGTCCCGCCGTGATTCACAGCTTTAAAAGGTAAAAGTGGGACAAAGTTTTCCGCTTTCAAACATCTGCTCCTCCACTGACGGGGAATAAAAGTCCTGACCCTGTTCCCGGAGTCGGGCGCCGCACGGAACCTCTGCACGCAGCCGTTTCCCTCAGAGTCAGGGAGAGGAAGGAAAAGTGTCGACATCAGCGTCAAAACCTTCGCATCAATCAGACACGTCCTCGCCTCTTATCGCCGCCCCCCCCCCCCCCCCCCCCCCCCCCCCCCTCGCTCGCCCCCTCTCGCAGATGGGGGGATAACTAACTGATCTCCCTGAGGAGTCCCTCGCTCGTCTCCGGGTGACGGCTCAGATCTGCCGTTAAACGCGGCCGAGCGAACATCAAACGGGCGCCGAGCGCCGACATCTCCCCCGGCCGCCGTCTGGCGCGATCCATCAGACGAGCGCGCCGGAGATACGAGGACTTCTGAGGACGCAGATGAAGATACGAGTGCTTGTTGTTGTTTTTTGTAGTAAAACTGCAAACGGACGTTTTAGGAAGAATCGTGCCGACTCATGCTAACGTTCGCCGTCTGACGCGATACCAGGAAGTTAATGAGGCGGCGTCACAGGAAGTGGACGTAACGCGCGTAACACACAACATGTGTCAAATGCAAATACACGGTTCAGATACCGATAATCATTAACACGGGAAACACACAAAACATGTTTACTCTTTCTCTGGATAATGAAAGTAAATAAAGATAAACAACGCGTTTCCACTTCCTCCCGCGATTCACAATCAAGCAAAAGTATTTCCGATAAGTCAAGTAAACAAAAAACTGTGTGACAAGCGTTTCATAATTTATAACATTGACTCTATGATCTTGAATAAACATCTACTTCCTGTTCTGTGATAAAAATAAAAGCCTCGATAAACCCAATGAATGGATTCAGTCCAAATAAACATGAATCAAAGCTTTTATTTTGAAACTCATGGACAAGATTCAAATATCCGTGATGGTGATGATTACTTTGAATTCATCGTGTTGACAAACGACTCCATCGTTGTGGTGATTTGTCACGATTAGAGGATTAATTCTTAATCAATCAAGCTTTTATTTTGACAGTCTCCCGATCAAAGTCACCGTGGAGGCCTCCAACTTCTGACAGAGCTGCTGGTCTTTGTCTGCCGTTCACAAATGTACTTTGACGATGCTGTGGACGGTCGGTTGGACAACGCAAAGACATTTGAATAACTCCGCCTCCTGCTCGGAGGGACCACCGTGAGATGTTCGGCTTCACTGGACCATGGGGGGATTATCTCATTAATTAGAGGGGGAGGAGACACAAGGTCGGACGTGGGACACATGCAGAGGAACACGTCCCCCCCTTTTCATGACCGGGCAGATTTTTGTGGGGAAAAAAGCGCAACTCGGAAAAAACGTCTTCCTTTCAAACGCACGCGTGCAGCAAGGACAACGTGGAGGACGCGCACGTTTAAAAACTGGTGAGTCGCATATTAATGAGCGCGTAAACAAGGTGTGTGTGTGTGTGTGTGTAACAGCTGGAATGTGGCTTTGATCTCACAGCATTAAGTGTGTGTGAGGTGTGATTGGCATGACCATAATCAAACCTATTCATTCAGGGAGTTGTTGTGTGGTTGTTGTTGTTGTTGTTGTTGTTGTTGTTGTGAACGCAGCCCGGGTCAAGGTCCTGTGAATGTGAGCGGGTTTGAAATGGAAATGCTGAGAGTGATGGACTCCACTGGAAGGAAGGTGGATGGAGCATGTGTGGGACTCGGCAGGAGGCGGTGCATCTCATTAATGCTACTCTGTGTGTGTGTGTGTGTGTGTGTGTGTGTGTGTGTGTGTGAGAGAGAGAGAGAGAGAGAGAGAGAGAGAGAGAGAGAGAGAGAGCGAGAGCTGCCAAACAGAAAATCATGAACACTCGCGCTTCAGGGTTGTTTGAGTGAAGGACACAGACGTGTCCTCGCCCAAGCAGACGTGAGCGTGAGGTCAGCGTGAGGTCAGCGTGACCTCTGACCTCCTCCCAACCATCCTGCGCCCCCTGCTGGAGGCGCGTGGAATGTCAGGGTTTCACCTTTGTGTTTCCTCAGAGCAGCGAGGGCCACAAACAGGACACTACTCAACTTTTACAAATCCTATAAATGTATATCTGCTTGAAACACTCGAATACCACTGTTGATTTGATAGGCTAAGAGGCGGTGATGTCATTCAGGAAGCGCACCGACACGGAGCAGCCACCAGGGGGCGACGACAGGGACTCCGGATCCGGATCTGGCGCCGGACTCAGCGGTTTTATGGCGATTACTCATCGAAACGCTGACTCGTTTCAAACGACCACTTCATCCGACGCCTGCTTTCCATATGGTCCTTGTTGTTTTGGCTCCAAATTACCCAGAATGCCCCTGTGCTCCCGACGCTGCCTCCTCGTCCTCACATTCCTCCA
>JAFBJT010112352.1:0-18497 GCA_016785325.1 Chascanopsetta lugubris
CCTCTAATGGAACAAATTATCATTGTGGTCATGTGCCCGGCCGACCTGCTACTGCCCAGTATCGGCTCGCCAGGTGTGTTGTTGACAGCTACAAGTACAGATTGCGTGCTTTTTATTCCCCCCAACCGATCCACGTATTGATCAATCTGTAATGAGACAGCATGCTTGTGCGTGTGTGTGTGTGTGTGTGCGTGTGTGTGTCGCACGCTTGCTCACTCACATGGAATCTGTCAGTGTCCAGAGGTCAACAGGAATCATTCTTATAATACTACTGTCGTGTCGGCTCATATTTGTAAAGCGATGTTAAGCTGCCGTGGAGGCCGTCATTTACGGGGGGCCGGACTGTTCCCCGCTACACCTTCACCCCCGTGGCGTGCGCCTCTCCCATCAGTGGAGCGGGTCAAGCCTGTTTGTTAGTTTAAAGAATATCCATTTCTGCCAGCAAACAGAGCGTGTGTACATTAGCTATTTATAACTCCCCCTATGAGGGTCCTGCAGCCGTGCCCGCCGGACACAAACGGCCTGTCCTCGTGGAAAAGTGCAGCTGAACACGACACTATGGATTTATAGAGTCAGAATGAAAACATATGCTGCTGTGTGTGTGTGTGTGTGTGTGTGTGTGTGTGTGTGTGTGTGTGCCCGGAGGATAGATTTTATTCAGTTAGTGTTTTTCTTAATGTGCATAGAGTTGTGTTTCATTGAGAGTTAAGAGGCAGAACAGCCACAGTTATAGGAAAAGGTCAGCCATTTTTTTTTATTGAAAATATACAAGAATGAAAATGTTGGATGAAAGTTCACAGTTTATACACGTACACTTTATTATCGTTCTTATTATGATGTGATGAGTATGATTTCTTTCTATATTTACATCTTGGGTATGGCTCAGGACATAACAGGACATGACATGAGATGACTTGACATGACATGACATGACAATATACTATATCCAAATATAACAACGTGTATTATATGATGCATAACATAACAACAAATAAGATAGGGCAAGAAAAGATGAACAATAGTTTTGCCAGCCTGTTCCATGATTACAGTCGCAGCATTATACTGTTTAATACTGTTGTAATTCAGGGAATAAACTATTCAGAATAACAGTGAAAATACAGTCAAACTGTCTTGTGAATGAGTTGAAATAGTGTATACAGAGTATGAGTGGCTCACAGAGATAAGCAAGAGACAGTGACACTTAAACCCAACTCTGTGCTTTCGCTTACAGTGCACGTTGTCACATATTTATATCATTTTTATACATCATCAAAAGTAATTGACTATGAGAGGGAAACTGGAGCACTCGACTACACTCCGCAAATTACTTTGACTTTTCCTTTCTCTGTTACATTCAAAGACAAAGGGCTAAGTTGGGAGTAGAAAAGTCAATATGATACTTTGTGCCTTTTATTCGTTATTTGTACCTTCTCCACCTCTGCGCCTCATCCCTCCATCCCTCACCTTCTGTCTGGTTTCATGCAACTTCTCTCTACGCAATCAGGACGACAACAAATTCTTTATAGACTTTAAAAAGAGAAAATAGATCAATGCTAATCACTTGATTGTCGCCGCAGTGCTCGTTAACAGGAACAAGTCATCTATCAATGCTAATTTGCTCGGGCCAATTTTCACTTTGGAGTGGAAAAGGCAGATAAACAAAAAATCAAATTAACACTGATGCATCACCTGTCAGCCTCGAGAAAACAGAGCTGCAGTCAAACTAAAGTTTACGGCTGTTTTGCCTGCGTTTGAAAAAAAAAGGAAACATGTTCCAAGTGTTAAAAATGATATTTACAGAACGTGTGAAGTCTTTGCATCTGATGGTGAGTCACTCAATTAGTGTTCTGAAAGAAGATGAAGAATTATTTGTGTTTCAAACAGTCACATATCAGGTATTATTCCTGGACACCAGCTGTAATCGTTTGCTCATGAAGTGTTCTGATATTAACCTGTTGGCTCAGAGCAACAGGAAAGCTCAGCCTTGTGCACTGACACTATGTCTTTAAAGGTAGAGTACGCAGACAGTTCGGTGCCATTAAAGATCATTGAGAGGAGGGACTACTTTTAGTCTACGCGTGGTGTTTTGGGTTGATAAAGCATTCGAACGCACTGCTCGGGAGTTAGTGTCTGATTTGCTCATTTGATTTGATTTAATTTAATGTATTTTATTTCATTCTATTTCATTCATTAGATACCAGGGTACGGGGGTCCTTTAGTGCTGATTTACACTTCTAGTGTACAAGTCTCTCTCTCTCTCTCTCTCTCTCTCTCTCTCTCTCACACTCACTCACACACACACACACACACACACACACACACACACACACACACACACAGAGCCACCAGTAGAATGTAAGGGATCAGGGGCCCTCGGGGGCTTTTCATTTCAAAACTGGACTGATACCGTCCAACCCTTTGCTCGCGGGCACTTTTTCATTTGTATATTAGTGACTTGCAGTAACGGTGAGCTGCCTGTAGGGGTCCTGTCACTGTCATGTGTGCTAATGACGCCACCTGAGATGGTTGGTATGAACAGGTCTGCATCCTGCATCCAGCTCAGAGGAAGGCACCCGGCACCTGTTGATGGATCTAGTACCTGATCTCGCACCTGCCACCTAACGCAGGTGCTGTGCACCACGAAGCCACTGCAGCTTCTCCTCCTTCACTGGTAGCCACCATTTCTCCTTTTCCCACCCTCTCACTTTACCTCTCTTCCTCCCCTCATCCACCCCGCCACCCCCCACTCCCGCTCACTGTTGTCAGACTGTGTTCCAGGCAGATGCCTGGGGGCCGTGTCCCTTGATGGGGCCTCTTAGTCTGAGATCTACAGTTTGGCAGAGGCTGCCCGAGACATATAGATCGACGTGCTGCCATAACGGCCCGCGAGGGTTCAAGCACGCCGCCGTCACGGAGAACTGTGAGCCGACAGATGGCTGAGGCATGAATCGTGCTTGCCAGTCACTCCACGCTTAAGCCTCACAAACATCACATGTCTGTCATGTGCATCTGCTAATGAGCCCGTGCGCTGTACCTGTGTTTCTCTGCGTCGGATATGGGAAAGCTCACGTTCATGGAACATGCGTGCCCACGTGTGTGTGTGTGTGTGTGTGTGTGTGTGTGTGTGTGTGAGATAATCTTTTCATTAACGCCGATCAGTTATTAGCTGCAGCTATTCAGACTTCAGGTGAGGGAGGCCTGTGTGTCTTTGGCTGTTTGCTGGGCACAGACTCAGCAGAATGCCACCGGAATGAGAATAAGTGTGCCTTCGCCATGGCAACAGGAATGCCAGCGCAGACAGGAGAGTGCAGAATTAAAGCCCGGCGCTCATCGCAGCAGGGGAGAGGAGCGGAGGACCCTATTAAACACCAGCAGCTCTCCTGCTGGAGCCCTCAGCCGGAGTCCTTTTCATCTTCCATTTCTCTCTGCTGTGAATCTCTGCAGAGTGAAACCGGCTTCGGATGCCTGGAGATTCGTGTCAACGCGAGTCCCATTAAAAGCAAGAATGCAGTTTATGTATGATTTTTTTTTTCTTTTTTCTTTTTTTTTTTGAGGGAAAGAAGAAGGCAGAAATAAAGTAGATGTAGAATCCACCTTGGGCACCGCTGTGTATCAAGGTGGATGTCAGCTTGATAAGTGATGCGTAGTTTCTGCCCCTCTCCCGGTTGCATCACAGAGAAGGTTTTGATTGATTCATAACCGGTCGATGGAGTGGACTTAACGCAGCTCGGCGCACGCAGCACTGTGAATAAGTGCAGTGATTGATGGGTTACCTCGCGCCGCACAGTAGCTGGGATAATTGCTCGACTGTGAGCTCAGTCGCTGCGTTCTGGCACCGTCCCCCGTTGTCCCAGAACTCACCGGGCTAATCTCTTTCCTTCTCCTTATTTTCTTCAAGGGTCAGCGGGAAGGTCCGCACCTCTTTTCACTGAAGCAGCAAAAACCGGAGAAGGGAGAGAGGGGAGGAGGACAAAGGGTTGAATGTCACCCCAGGTCAGCAGGTTCCTGGGGCGCATGGTCGCAACCCCTTTTTCCGCCGGTTCATGTTTTTTCACGACCACCAGGAAGTCTGTATTCCGACGGCGTCACACCTTCGCGTCTCAATCGCCAACTTTTCCTCCATCCTTTCTTTTTCCAGAATGGCCGCCTTTGTTTTTTCCGGACTTAAGACCATGAAAGGAACGTGGGCCCCCCCTGAGGCCGAACCCATCTTCCTCCGTCCATTAACATTAGCGGCGCAAAATGAACAATACCGTCAAATCATTAAAAAAAAGAAAGGAGGAAAAGTAACTCCATGACCTTGTAAAGACAATTACAGCCGTTCATTCTGGTCACGCTGATGAGTTTCTCGTAGGTTCATCATCATAAGCTAAATAAAGTGGGGCTGAGATCAAAGCCGACCAGCCTGATGCCACTGTAATATAATTCACATTGATGTCCATGATGTATGGACCACCATGAGTCTGAACAGTGTCCAACCCCAAAGAGCGGCTCCCCGTATGGTTCCTCCCCTTATAGCCGCTCCTGTCAGAACAATTATCCACGTCCATTACTTCTATCATATCTATTTTTAGCGGAGCACAGTTTGAATTTTCTGGTAATTACATGTGGCAATGTTTCATCTCCTTTCTTGATCTATCTCGCGGGAGCCGACGCAAAAGTTTTGCGGCTAATAATGGATTTTTCATCGGCACGCGGGACACGCTGGCGTCGCAACGATCGTGGCTTAACGTGAATGGAAATATAATTGACCAAATCCCCCCTTTTCCCCACCCGGGCACATCCTATGGAATGCACATAGGAAAGGCAGAAATTGGAAGGTATTCTTCTGATGATTTCCATGTCCTCGGCTTAGCACCTCGCTCGGCCCTCTCCTCTCCTCTCGGCGCACCCTGTAATTTCACTTGTAATGTGAGAATGATGGAGTCGTGATAATGGAACGCTTTCATTTCAGTGGAGACAGGAAGACTCATTAAAGGCTCTGACATGTTTCTCCACGGGGGAGAAAAATGCTTCCTGCCATCTCCACATCCCCGCGTCTCGGCTGGTGTCAATCTTACATTTGCGTTTTCATTATCAGGTCAATCTTCTGATTTTCATCGCTGCCACGGCAACAACCCTCACAACTCTGCAAAGTATCCCTAGTGTTACTTATTAATATGTGTAATTACTGTCTACAGAGCTATAAACGGTATATATCTCATTTATACATATATATGTATACTATGCATATATTCATGTATCAATATAAACTATGATATTTTTTGTTTTGCCTAGCAACCCCCTGAAACCCTCTTAACATGTAAAGTCACTTTATGACGTCAAATGGATGAAAAATTATTGCTAAACGCTAAAAGAAAGCAAAAAATGCACATTATACACGTTTTAATTTGGCTTGTTGACATATACATATATATATATATATATATATATATATACATATATATATGCTGTTGATTAAAAAGAAAAGAAGCAACTGAATGTAAGGTTAATTATCTCTTTACAGTGGAAAACAAAAACTAAAATATAGTTAACAAGATTGATTATTATGCTGCGTAAGTAGATTTTGCAGGAAAGATAAAAAAAAGATATTACTTCCTAAAATCTTACAGCAGCTGGGAGGAGAAGTTGTTTAATTCCGGCACCGCACCGGCACCTCGCAGCAAAGATAAAGCACAGGAAGTAATGTTGCCATCAGCATCTGAGCCTCCTTATTGCCACTGAGCGTCCTCTGAAACAAAGCCAAGTCGCTCCTCTGTGGGGTTTACAACAACGTGAATCCCAGCCTGGATAACCCGCACAGGTCAGCACAAGCTGCACACGCTCCCCTATCAAACCCCCCACCCCCCAAACCCCCCCCACCCCCCGACCCACTTCTCAGCCTCGTCTCTCCCCAGAGCATTAAAACAGACAACGGACTTTGGTTAGGTCATGGCCAACACAGACCTCATTTGTCACAGAGGGTGAGCAAAGTATGAGGCCGGAGTCTTAATTATGAGGCTAAAATAAAGACATATGAGGGACGGAGGCAGACACACACACACACACACACACACACACACACACACACACACACAGACACACGCACACACGCAGCTGAAGCAATTATTATGCAAGCATGGCACCACACTCACCAACACTGGGCTGCACATCGTGGAGCAGATGCGGACGCACATAAACACACAGAGCGCCATTAAGAAGCTGAATAAAGATGTACGCCGGCTCTGTGCGCTGTGACTCACGCTGCATTGTGCAGTCTTAGACTCTGCGCTTTAAGTGGTGGGTTAACTGATGAACACAAAGACAAGTTAAAGGTGCAGTGTGTAAGATTTTGATCTCTTTTTTTTTTTGCATCTTTCACCTGTATGGATATAATTACAAAACAATTATATACAGACACTTTTACGAATGTATAATCACCTCAATGCACGACTTGCTTTTTACATTGTCCTTGATTAAGCCCTTTAATTTATGTTTACATCGGGAGGGGGTCCCCCTTATGTGGGCAGCCATGTTTTTTTGTATCACTCTGGATTAGACGTATACTAAGCATCCTTTGAGCTAGAATGACAAACCATTGCCGCCATAGATTCTCCTGCATGTTTGGATCATGGTCACCACAACCTGCAGATGTCACCAAATCTTACACACTGCACCTTTAATGCTCTCGGGAAAATGGGATGGTGCACCAGTCAAGTGTTGGTTACCGGGGAATTCTCCAAAAACAAAAGGGATGTTTTGTAGCATGTGTGTTTCTATACAGGAAAAAAAAGTAAAAAAAGACAAAGGAATAATTGGTCTGTGAAAATGCAGTCGATGTCAGAGGATAATGAAAGCTCCTCTCGTGCTATTGTTGTTTTAAAGGCCAACACAGAATGCAGACAATGACCATAGGCCACAACAAGAGGAGCCCAGACCGGGCCGGGTCTCGCACACCAGCTGCTGAACTCATCACACATCCTCTCGGGATCTTTGGGAAGAGTTTAACATGAGAATGTAAACCTTGTAAAAACTTGCTCTCTCCACGCATTTCCCACCAGCTCCTCTGTGGAATATCAAAGTGAGGCCACAGCAGGAACATGCTTGGACAGTTCGGAGCCAGTGAGTGGGCGTGCGCATGATGTTTCCAACATGCGTGAATGTACTGCAGGCACTCCCCTCCAATGGTAGCCCTCAGTTGTCATGAGAACTCAAAAGGTGTTTGGTTTATCCATTCTGGCGGCCGGCATTACGCCGTTAAACATGAAGGGCTCGTGCTGATGTAATCAGAAACAATGAGGTACATGTGGGTGATTATTAAACCTAATGAAAACGTCATGGGTTCTATTTTATTTCCCATTTCTGCCCCAAAAAAAATTAAAAATCAACTCGCTTGAATCTCACAAATGGGAGACCTTTAATGAAAGTGAGAAGATTTTTAAATTAAATATTGTTTTTCTGAGGAAATTTTTTTGTGGAGGAACTCATAGTAAGTGGAAGGACATGTTGAAACATTGGCTGACGGGTACGTCAGTCAGAGATACACTGACTGACTGACTGACAGCCAGGAGAGCAAGCAGTCAGATTATGGGTCAGAGCAAGTTGACTGACTGACTGACTGACTGACTGACTGACTGTCTGTCTGTCTGTCTCTCTCTCTCTCTGTCTGTGTGACTGTCTATCTGACAGACTGAATGAAGGCTGGTGGAGGAGCGGCAGACATGAGCGCTGTGAGCATCATCCACAGGAGGAGTAAATAGTGGTGGTGGTGGCACAGTGGAGCAGCGGCCGGGCGGAGGCGAGTAGAGGAGAAGAGATGGGGCGTAAAGAGAGCAGGGTGCAGTACTGAGGGGTGCTGAGGCGGTGAAATGAGGTGTTTGAACTGCTGATGTAAGCGTGGACACACTCTTTTTCTTTCTTATACACACTCACATACACACACACACACACATACACACACATCGCTGACTGGCTGTTTCTACCCACAGAAAGTCATTCAGGGTTCAGGGGTTCAGATAAAAACGAATAACGGCGGCCGGACGTTTCGCTCTCCTCCTTCTCCAGCTCTCGCTTGTTTCCATCGTGAGCAAGCATTTTCCCCCATTTTGGCTCCGCCTCCTCCTCCTCCTCCTCCTCCTCCCCTCCCTCCTTCTCTCACCCCCTTCCTCCTTCCCCCTACCTCACCCTCGCCCTTTTCCCTTCCTACTCCTCCCATGGCTCCAAACTTCACATCGCTCCCCCTTTAAATATGAACAGCTACAGACTGAGGAGTCTGACTGTACGCCGGGTGGCGTTCTACAGTGCTAGAAACATATTCATTTGAATCAGCGCTCTTAGAGCCAGCATTCTTTATGCATACTTATTTTAATAAGGACCTTTCTCAGGACCTTGCGTCGGATTTTCTGTGCCGTCTCCGAAAACAGGGAGGAATCTCGCAGGGCTGAAGTTTGTTTCTGTCTGTAATGGCTGGTTTTCCCCGTTGGGGGGCCGCCTACATGGTGCGACAGTGGCGTCGCTTTCGGTATTCCATTTTATCCGGCGCCGGCTGAAGCCTTTTAAAGGCGGGGAGCATATTTTATCATGAATACGACACGGCGGAGTGGCTGCGCCGCTTATCCTGACGGAGTGACCGTTTCATCTTAGATCAATTAACAATGGCGAGCACATAAAGACGGGAAAGTTCATAAATGCATGCGTTGTTCAAAAACAAAACCCCCAAAACACAGACGCTCGCGCAAATAATATAAGGGCGGCTTGGATGTGTGTGTGTTTTTTTGTGTATGATTGGGTTTGTGTCGAAGAAGCAGAGGAGCAAAGTGCAGGATTAATAAAACATCAATCACAGGAGTCCAGAGAACGTGTTGCTGTTTCTGCAGTGAAGCCGACTCCTCTGACCCTGTCGGTTTGATGCCTGGCCTCCGGTTGCTGAGAGGAATCAAAGAGGCACAGGAGATGTTAAAGTTTACAAAGTTGTGTTTTTTGGGAGTTCAGCTCCGTGTTCTTACCAAGTTGTTTACAAGGGAGTGAAATATGGAACGTCGGGGTCCACTGGTGGTGGCGGGGGGGTTGGGGGGGGGGGGGGGGGGGCAGCTCGCGGCCGGACCTGCCGTGATTCACCGAGTTGAGGCCCGGAACTTTCCTCCGAGCTCCGCCGCTCCTGTCCCCGCTCAAGGGGGGGGGGGGGGTACGGTGATACTGTTTTCCAACCAAAACAGGTTAATTATTGACAACCTTTCAAGAGGTGGTGTGCGCACGTCTGAGCGCAGAGATACATCACTGTGCCTCAACATCAGATGGTGCTGGAGCTTTTTCCACCAACATTCTCAGGGGCCCGGTAAAAGAAACGTACTGCACCGCACCTCCAGTCCAGCAGGTGGCGTTAAGAAGAAGCCGCTTATACTTTGTTATACTTCTCTTACTTTGCTCGATTTTCCAAAACAACAAACAAGCTGCTAGCTTGGAGCCTCGCTGGTTTTAACATGGTGGGCGAAACTCCACCACACATTCATTAGGTTTCATCATAACAGTGACTTTTATGCCTCAGTCCAGACAGTCATCCCATCAGAGCACTTCAGAGAAAGGTCATGCCCATCCACATTTTTGATACGATAACAAAGACCGAATAACCAGAAAGGGAACAAAGCAGACACAGGCTGGGTCACAATGACTCAGGCTGTGTTCCGAAAAAAAAAAATTAGGAACGATATTTTCAATTTGTGTCTGGCATGATATTGTCTGTACTGTCTCCATATACCTGAAGAAAGTCAAAAAGTAGAGTTACTGTAGGATACAGGTCGGGCTCAGGTAAATGGAATGGAGGAGAGGGCATCACATGTGTCCTCTGGAGTCGATCTGTGGTCGTACAAACTTTTCTGTTCAGGATTCCAGAAGTGGTCGATCTGTGGTTTTGGTTCTTAACCACCGAGGAGAAGAAGCTGTGGTCCACAAAGCCGAGATAATGAGCTGAAAGACATAAAACTGGTCCGTGGAGATTCAATGAACAAGAAAGTCGGGTAATTTCTCTGAGGGTCATTTGATCTGCTGCTGCGGCGAAAACTGATTAGATCAGCGTAAAATCTCGAAAATCTTAGGGATGTAATAAAGCTAAAAATCAGATAGTGTTTTATCTGCTCTGTTTGCTCTGATGTCCTCTGTATATCCGGTCCTTATTCCGCAGACTCTACGCTTGTAAACATGGTTCTATTTCATCTGGTTCTGTCAAAAGGTGAAATCTCGCCGCATCATCATCATTGATCGTTTCATGTTTGCGAGACGCTGAGCTGTCTGAGAGACTCATCGTCAGCGCAAGCCTCAGTGAGGCCGTTCTAATTTTATGCACAGTTATGTTTTTCCATCAGGCAGAAAGAGCAGCTTCAGTCGTGCCCTTGAAGCCTGCACGACGATGTTGATGAAATGAGCCGCGTCATGTTTTAACTAATCGACTGATCACAGCAGGAATCCTTGTCTGCGTCTATTTTTGGGGGGAATATATTTTTTTTAGGAAGTGAAGCAGCAGCAGTAGCAGCAGCAGCAGTAGCAGCAGCAGCAGCAGCAGCAGTAGCAACAGCAGCAACGGCTCAATCCTGATTGACCGCCCTGTGCACGGAGTTTATGTCGAGCTGCCACTCAAACGGACACTCGCCTTGAAAATACACATATCGACCTTTCCCTGACCCCAGAAAGGTCCGAGTCTGTGTGTGTGTGTGTGTGTGTGTGTGTGTGTGTGTGTGTGTGTGTGTGTGTGTGTGTGTGTGTGTGTGTGTGTGTGTGTGTGTGTGTGTGTGTGTTACGCGAGTGTAACGCGAGAGGAAGATGGACACTAAGTTGTCTGAATGCCCTGCTGGGATTCAGCCGAGCGCTCATGCATGTAATGCTCTTAGTACCACTTTCAGCTGCAAACATACACACAGTCATACCCAGTGTAGGACACGTGCACACACGACTGTACAGCAACACTTCACACAGTGCCGTGAATACACTTTTCACTCGGGACAAACACGCACCACAATGTCACCACCATCTTTACCGAAGTGCTTTGCAGCATGTTACGCGCGCGTTGCCGCCGCGCTGTCACTATTTGCATTGCCACTCTTCCCTCGCGCTTCCTCGGTGACAATAGAGAAACACAATCACACTAATGTGTGACTCTGTGACATTTTCCGTCGTGGTGTGCGTCAGCGATATTTGAATGGAGGCACAGACGCCGATGTGTGATGAAAACTGGATGCAGAGTCGCAGGTGGGGCCTCGTTCACTCCGCTGAAAGTGATGAAGCGTGACAGGTTGTGTTGCCTATAGAACAGGCCTAACACTTGTAGTTCCGATTTGCATATATTATAACAGTAAGTAGAATTATTTTTAACCCAGCAAAACAATTAAGCAATATGTAATTGTTCTGCGTTGTCTGATTTTTTATTTTTTATTTTTGGTTTGCATTGTCAATGAAACAAGAAGTTGCAGTACCACTGTTTGGCCACTATACATCTTCTTTGCTTCAAAGCTTAGCACACTTTCTACAACCAGTTCTTATCATAGACTGTGAATAAAGATGGACGCTGTGTGTTATTCTCCTCACACTCTCAGGAAATTACGCTAAAATCTGCCGAACGCTAACGCTGCCATTGTTTGTGACAGGAGCCCAAACCTGCACAGTGAGTTTGGTATTTTGGTGCAGGTAATGGACCACCCCCCCGCACCCCCCCATTTTTAATAACACTACAAAACAGTTTGGTTCACATACAAATAGAAAATCTGGATTCAGTGACATTAAATGTTTTCTTCGGACATTTGAACCTTTGCAGGATCATGAATGAGCTCAACTTAGTATCAGTTGTAGTTAAGCGTGACTCTGCTGACATTATATCATTCTTTGCTTTGCGTAAAGTTGTTAAGTTATTCTTTTTATCATGTGAATTCTTTTTATCAGCCACAAAAAGCTCCAGTTCCCAGTTGACTTTGTTTTAAAGCACTGACAAGTTAAAAAGACCAACAAAAAAAAAGATCTCAGTGTGTTTGATGACATGTTAGTTTATACACACGTAGTAAGTAGTAAGAGAAATCCTGGCTGTTAAAAGCAATATTCTCTCCAGATCGGATATTGCATCAAGCTTCTGAACACGCGTCGTGTCCGCGCACACGACGACGACCTTACGTCTGATGGGTTGTCCCACCGATGACCCCGCCGAGCCGTGACCGCCGGGCGTTTGAAGCGCGTGAACGTTTTGACACGTCGCCCGACGTGTTTGCCGAGGAGGCAAGAATGGAATCTGTGAACGATTGCTATCGCCCTGCCAACGCCGCGATAAGCATTCGTCGGGTAAGAATCCCCATCACGCTCCGTGGAAAGGTCTGAGCGCAAATAAACAAACAAACAAACAAACATCTGCAAACTCATTTCCATAAGCAGAGCGCTTTCTGAAGAGCCATATGCTTGGTTTGCCATGAGCCCTCTGCAGCAGCGGGTGTGTTGTTGACTGAAGCCATCCACTGTAGCTTCACACTGTTTTCACACTGTCACTTGCATATGTAATCTCCCATGGTTGTTGATTTGTGTGTGCAATACAAGCTCGCACACACACACACACACACACACACACACACACTTATATATATATATATATATATATATATATACATGCCTCCCTTTTTATTCAACTTCCTCTGCACCTGATTAAAAATGGAGGACAACCTTATTTGGTGATTTAGTGCATGATGGTTCACATTGACAGTCTATGTTGAGCGGCTGCGGAATGAGTGAGTGAGTGAATGAGTGAGTGAGTGAGTGGGTGAGTGAATGAATCTTTCTTATGGGGTCAAATAGGAGTTCCCTCAACTTAATTCATGAAAGTTTGAAGGGAGTGATGCATCCATCCATCCATCCATCCATCCATCTGTCCATCTTTTCAATTCATCATCCATCCATCCGTCTAATTAATTCATCCATCCGTCCGTCCATCTATCCATCTATTCAATTCATCATCCCTCCATCCATCCGTCCACCCATCCATCCCTTTTCAGTCTTTCTGTGTCACCTCGGTCTTGAGTGTGAAGTCCTCAGAAGTGAGGGAGATCCAACCCCGTGTGAGTGTGTGTATGTATCTGTGTGTGTGTGTGTGTGTACGTACGTGTGTGTGTGTGTGTGTGTGTGGTTGTGTCTGAGGTGCTGGGGCCAATGATACGAGAGGCTGTGAGGTTACTGCTGGGTTAAACCGTGTCGACTGTCAGGTCAGCTGAAGTTCAGCGGCAGCCTCAGACAGTGGCAGCGCTCAGGTAGACGGGAGCGTCGCTGTGGTTTAGAGAGACAAGAGCAGTGAGGCGGAATCCCCCCGCAGAGGGCGGCCGGTGAGACGGGGAGGGATACCGGCGTTCCGCGCATAGCAATTAAATCCGTGGGAAACCTAATCCCGTGGAAATGAAAGCCAAAGTAAAGCGCTGCCGTCTGGAATGGGAAAACAAAGTAAGAATCGTGCACTTTAGCAGCGTGACATTGTTCTCCGCTCACCATGGGAAACTATGAAGACGTGAAGTTAGACTCTCGCTACTACTTTATTTTATTTTATTTTTTACTTCGAATTTCTTCTCTCTCACAGTGACTTTCTCTCTCTGGCGTCGTTTTCATTTTTTTTTCGGAGACTGAGAGCAGACTCAAACTGTTCACAGCGTTATTTTTTACTGCAACAAAATAGAAATGTCGATACAAATGTGATGATACACAGCAGCAACATTATGTCTGCAAAGTTATTTCATAGGGATAAGTTGATAATCCATTCATCCATCCATCCATCCAATTATTCACATCCATCTGTCCATCCATCTATCCATTCACATCCATTGATTCATCCATCCATCCATAATCTTAATTTTCATAGAAACTGTAGACTCTTCTACACAGGACGTGCTTCACTTTGGATGATCATCGATTAACATGAGTATATTTTCTGACACACATCAATCAAACCATCTCTGACTTTGAAAATCTTCTGCCAATCAAAATAATAAGGAAGCCAAATATTGTTTATCCTCCACTGATTTCAAAATGATTTTGTCTTCTACAGTGCCGTGTGTCACATCAATTTCCTCAATTTGTTTTGAAATATGTTAATTTACGCACATCAAAAGCAGGAAAACTGCTGCTCCGCCCAGATGCAGCAGTTTCAATCATCACACACAAACACAATAAAAACCAAGAATTAAACTGAAACACCTCTTCTCTGTTTTCTCTGGCTCATGATTGATCACTGTGTGTGTGTGTGTGTGTGTGTGTGTGGTTTCCCTCGGTGTGGCTTGTTTTTAATCTCTTCTGTATGATGTTATTCTATGTTACAAAGGATGTAATGAGTTTATTTATTCTGAAATCAGCAACATAAATGAATTTGCTTCATTCTGGTTTAATTCAAATCATTTTTAACCTACAATGAGCTTCTCTGTGTTGGTGGAGCCCTTTTGTTTTTCTCATTAGAAGCCGTGACTATTGATTCCTCATGTGATATAAGAATCATTCATCTTAGGTGTGACAGCAGAACTTAACTTTTCATAAGAAACTCAAAACAAAGATTTTTGTTGTATTTGTTCAGGTCCATTTGTGATGTCACACTTCCTGCCATTTCCACTTCCTGTTTTCTTCCTCATTTTTTTTAATATCTCATTTGTTTCAGCTCTGTTATTAATTCTTGTTTTTATTCCATAGTGTTGTTTGGTCTCCATGATCTTCATCGGGTAAGAGCTGCCACTCCCTGTTTTCTCTTTTGGAATTTTGAATGTCTGTGCAGGAGATTACTTATAGTACCTTCATTCATGATTAAACCCCCCCCCCCCCCCAAAGGTCTTTACTGTAAAAACAAGCCCGTACAACATGGCCGCCTCCGTATGGCCGCCTCCGCAGAGAGGAGCTGCTCTAGAGGTGAATATCAAAGGCTCATTGTAGGTTAATGAAAACCATTTGTTCGTTCAGATGATTATAGGCTAATTAAAACATGTGTGTAATTATTTCATATCCCATTTCTGTCTAAATACATGGAAATGATTTCACCCCCACATTTTACACAGTGGACCTTTAAGTGACCTGCTTCTCTGAAGGCTGGCGAGAAACCCAGCGCCTGAAACATTTGCTATTGATTTTAATTCCAGGTTTCGCGCCCCTGCAATAAAGCCGCATGAGGACATATTTTCAACTCCAGCTTTTATGTTTTAACGTCTAATAGGCCGACATAAAATTTAGATGTCTCGTCGAATCCCCTCCGCCACCAGCGCCATCATCTCCTCCCGCTAATTAGGCCTGTAGACCGCTCATTATTTATCACTGTGAAAGCCAGGGTGACTTCACAGCCTCCCGCTTGTCACTCACTGCCACGTTATGGGGGCATTTAAGCGGCGTGAGGCCCAGGCTGTGAAGACGGACCGATATGGAGAGCAGATTATGGCCGGAGAGGGGAGGCGAGAAAAAAAAAGAGAAGGACAGTCTGCTGGGAGCACATATAGCATGATGGATAGAGGGCATAGAACAATGAAATATGCATCAGGGCTCTCGTGAAATTTTAATCCAGACTGTTGACTGGAGGTTGACCCCGCTGTGACCCGACACTTGCGGGAGTGAAAATATCCACGGGGGGGTGGGGGGTGGGGTGGGGGATTTGGCGGCGGGTGCAGCGGGGCAGGGCGAGGAAAGGGTGAGGAAGAAGGGAGTAATGAGCCTGGCTGGAGGTGCAGACGGGTAATTTCATCCGTCTGGAGTCCACGAGTGTCTGAGCGTCGCCCTAACTACTACACCACAATCTGGCCATTTCTGCAGAGAGCGTCGAAGAAGTTACCCGGGAAAATTGTTTTTTAAGGCGAAAAAAACTGGATGTGCCGCTCCCTCCAATGCACTGAAAATGTACAACAATGCACAGGTGTGTGTGTGTGTGTGTGTTGAAATCCGGTGAGAAATGTCAAACAAAATCACATGGATTTCTCTGGTATAATGGAATTGTTCAAAGGGAGTACAAACAGCCCCCCCCCCCCCCCCCCCCCCCCCCCCCCCCCCCCCCCCCCCCCCCCCACCCCGCCTCTCAGAGCTTGAAAAGACCTCTAAGACTTTAATCTGTGATGTTATTACGAAAAAAAAAAAAAAAGCTTTTGTGCACACACACACTAAAAAAAAACAACAACCTTTATCCCTTTGTGAATAAACTACACAGAACATTTGACTCGATCCCCAGAAAATCAGCCCGTCACACTGTCTGACTTTGGTGGAGACAGAAAGATGCCGGTATGTTCGGGCGCGGATTGAAGCGCACACTTTGATGGAGCTCACTTATGTAAATTATGGTTGTTGGGGGGTTGTTTTGGCCGTATTTTTACCTTTAATGTTTTGATACTGGAAGATGTCGCGGATGGTTGAACGCCGCATCTCTCTTCCCCCTTGATAGTCGTTATTGTCGTTTATCAGGTTGATTGTGTTGTTGTGCGGCGACAGTGGCCCCGCGTTGCTTTTGTCTGACGCTCCCTTGAAAGTGTTTTTCAGATGAACTTCCAACGTCCCGTCAGTGAGGTCATGTTCCATATGGGCGGCTTTTAAAGCAGCACCGTGCAACTTCTTACCTTAAAATAGCAGCTTCAAAATTAGTTTGATGCTTCACTGGTTTGGAATAGAGGGAATGTTTCCCTTTTTCATTCCCTCTCCTCGTCCTGAACGTCCTTTTCTTGCTCTGTGGAACTTTGGTGAGTGGCTGCGAGTGTGTGAATGACTGATGGTTGTAGTTTAATTGTCAGAGTCTGGTCCAGCAGGTTCAAGAGGGATGTTGAAATGTAGATCATGGTAAAAAAGAAAAAAGAAAATCTGCCATATTCTGCCAGGAAAGTTAACATATGATGACACCCGTTGATTTGTTGGAAGGGCCCCTCCTGGCTGAGGGCTCTGGCTGCAGGGGGCGCTGTTGCTCAGAGAAAGGTTCATAGCACTGCTTTAAATCTAAGTGTATTGAATATTCGATACAGTCCCTAAGTGTGATTGTTCGCGTTTCTCGAATTTTGCATCATTTGCACTTTTCGTTGTGGTTGGAACTTGACTTGATATCAGATTCCGACTAATTGTTTTTATAATTCATGATTGTGTTTTCTATCCCTCAAGTTTTTTCATAAATGTGATCTGAGTGATGACGCTTTAGGGCTCGACTGATAATCGGCCTGGCAAATTGTCGAGGCCAATATTTAGCAGTTGTCCGTAATCTCTATCAGCGTTATGTTTTAATGATCATAATTATGGGCAGCATTTCATGACATGTGTCATGTTTGACTCCTCCCACAGTCCAACATCATGTCGACCCTAAACTGTCGATAAGTGTGTGAGCATGTCAGGTTGTTTGTCTTGAGATTTCAATCCTGTGATGGACTGTCAACCTGTCCGGGGTCAACCCCACCAATCCCCTCATGTCATCTGGGATTGACTCCTGCTCTATTCCCACAACCCTCATCACTCTGTGTGTGTGTGTGTGTGTGTGTGTGTGTGTGTGTGTGTGTGTGTGTGTGTGTGTGTGTCCCACCAATCGCCTGTGCTCTCTTGTACCCGAAAGCAAGTAAGCAACCCAGACCCAGGAATGCTGCCGCAAAAGTGCATTTGTTCAAAAAGATTTGTGTGCGTGCGTGTGTGTGTGTGTGTGTGTGTGTGTGTGTGTGTGCGCACTTGCATTACCCACTCCTTCAACCTCTAGTGCACTGGCCTGTAGCCTCATTAATAACCCCTGCGTTTCCCCGAATGGGGCTGGGGCGATCTATTGCGGTCTATTGCTGCGTTGTTTTTGTTTGGCCGTGGTCACAGTGATTCCTGGGAGATGGCAGCATCATAAATCTACAGCTTATTCATGGAGCGGACCTGACCTTTACTGCAACACAGAGAACAGAGGGAGGGAGAGAGAGGGAGAGAGAGGGAGAGAGAGAGAGAGAGAGAGAGAGAGAGAGACAGGGAGGCAGGGAGTGGGATGGAAGCCGACAGAGAATAGTAGAAAAGGCCAGTGAAGAGAGAGATGGGGGGGGGGGGGGGGGGGGGGGGGGGGGGGGGGGGGGGGGGAGGACGTGTTGGAGGTTAAAGGGTTTAAAGGTAGAGCCTAGGGGATGGAGGAACGATAAGGAGGAAGGAAGCCCAGATAGAAGAGGAGCAAAGCGCCGCCGAGAGATGAAGAATAGACAGAGGTGGCTGGGGGGGTGGGGGGGGGGCTGAGATGTTGAAAGATATAGACGGAGGACAGAAAGAGGAAATTCAGCTGGGGATAGAGCGCGGCGAGGAGAGAGAGAGAGAGAGAGAGAGAGAGAGAGACAATGGCAGCCAGAGGATGGAAGTGATGGGAGCCAGAGGTTATTATGGGATGAAAGCAATCAATGAGTGTGAGGGGAGAGGAGGAATAGAGTCTCTCTCTCTCTCTCTCTCTCTCGTCTCCCCCGGACCCTCGTCACCTGTCGTGTCTTTAATAAAATCTCCATGTCGGGGGTTTGGTTGGACTCCCCCGGCGACTTGGCGTCTCTCCACGTGAGCTGTCTCACACCTGA